>JBBPBX010006610.1:0-67954 GCA_038048925.1 Garcialebias charrua
ACTCACCTAAACCACTTCTACAGCTTAACTACAGTGCGAAGCACTCACTGCTAAAAATCCACTTCTATCCAACTCCATTCACCTCTATCTGACTCCAAAGTTACTCCCCAAGTCAAATGCTAAACTAATACACATGTCCCAAGACTACGTTGACCTAAACTACAAATTCCTAAAGGATATGCGCAAATCGATTAAATGTACCAGGATAACTGTCCCTCCACCTCAAGTCCACCTCGTCGCCTCTACAGGTATCTGGTTTCAGCCAGACGCAGGTGCTCACGTCCGTCTGGCTATGAACCGCGTCTGGCCTGCACCAAGGGGAACAGAGTCCCATGGTCATCCACCCCTCCAGAAGCAATCATCCTTGAGATCACTGCTCTCGCACACGGCGCAACACACCCCATAAACACGCAAAATAGAACAAGAATAGCCAGCAGAAATGCTAAAAGCTTGAACAGCACCTGAGTCCACGACCCACTAGTGAACCAAGACATCACATCCCACTGTCCAGCCGGTGCATCCTCCGCTTTCGCCTTCTGAAGTTCTTTCAGCTGTGCCAGGGCTGCTGTAACCCGCGCCTGGGGGTTTGCAGCCGTTTCATCAGGTATGTAAGTACAGCAGGGGTTCCTGCCGATGATCGCACATACCCCATTCCTAGACGCAGTAAACAAATCCAAACATCCCAAAACGGTAATGTAAGACTTCCACGCGCATCCTATAAGTCCCCACATCTGCCCCCGGAAAGAAGCGACCCTTCCACTCTACCGGAACCTCTGAACCCCACGTCGACTCAAGCTGTGCCATGCCAGATGTCCACCTCCGTCCCCCATACTGAGAACCATTAGTCAAAGACGCCATAAATGAGCCATCAGTAGCCACCACCGGTGCACAAAGTCCAGTCCAGTCGGTGGGCAAGGTCAGAAGCACCTCATGTCCACACAGCCAGGCTAGATCCTCAACAGGATACGTATCCTACCTGCCGGGTACACCTGTGAACTGTACCCCTGTGTGGTACACCGCTCGGCACCTCTCAGTGGGCAGTGACCCCACCACCACCTGATAAGAGTCTTGATGATGAATGCGGTGCACACAGACAGGGAACTGTCCACAAGATGTCCAATCAGCAAACTGACCCGACACCACCGGCTGCGACAAAGTACTTGATTCGCACCTCTTAGGCTCACATTGCAGGTGTTCTCTAACGAACCCTCTGGCTCTGATCTGGAGCGCACAGAATGACACCCCCTGCTCTAATGCCCACCCCTGTAGGGTAGGTGCTGAGACAGGAAGCTAAATGTAGATGTAACACGCAGAGAGGAAGCTAAATGTGGATGTAACCCGCAGAGTCCTGACGCTCTCTGGCTAAAAAGTGTGCATACCTGTACCAGCTGTTCATCCGAAAGCTAGAAGACAAATTCAAGGCTAGATGATCCCTATCCTGCACTTGAGACCACGCTCCGAGCTTGGGGACGTCTCTCCTGTCCCTCGGATGGGTGACAGGATGACATCTAGGGCGACCTGGTATAACACAGTTAAATTCCAACACCAGAATGATGGAAACCAAGATCAAACACCACACCCCCTCCCATAAAAAGCCTGTTTTGTCCCTCAGCCATGCTGAACCTAATCAGAAACTTTTCACAGTGTCTATCTGTGAACCCTGAAATGTGATGAAATACAACAAAACACTCCTCTTTTCTTTTTTTTTCTTTTTTTTACATAGGAATCACGGGATCGTCACCTGCAAGGCAAAATCAGTCTTAAAATGAACACAACACCCTTCTACATGTACTGTTTTTTAAAAGCAGCGTGAAACCTTACACCTTGAAAATGAGTACAACTCCCAAAATTTTATTGTTCAAGCTTAAAGATTGTAAAATGTGCCTCAAATATTAGCCCGTCTACCGTAACGGTAGAACCTGAAAGTGAAACCTTAGGTCTGGTTGTAAGCAAAAGTATGTGTTGGTGTTTTGTACTTGACCTCTAGCCTTAAGAAAATAATGAAAATGTTGAATGTGAATAAAATTTAAACTATAGCGGCAAATAGTTGACAGCCAAATCAACTCTAAGCTAAGATTATTAACTGTAACACTAACTCAAAAAGTCAAAGGTCAAGTCTAAAATCTATTTTTAAATGTGTGATACTTTAAATGTGAGATTTAAAGTTTAAAATTTAACTGATCTACCCCAAATACTGATGCTTCTAAGAATTTAAGCAAGTAGAAACACATTTTAAAATTTAAACCCCTACTAGTTCTTCTGATTCTAAGGAAACGCCCCGAGTTTTGTTCTTCTCAGATATTGCTGAACGATGCACTCTTCAGAAACAACTTAGATGTTGAACCGTCGCCACCTCTTTTTGGGCTGCAGATTGCTGATGATAATAATAACCCAGTTGGGACTATGTTCAATTCCCCGATCCACTGGCAAGCAAACTGCCCCAACCCAAAGAGGTGGATGCCTTTCTCTCTCTTTGGCTCCTCTTGCTGTTACTCTGCCTTTCAGCTGCCCCCTTTCCTCACAGGGCAACAAAGCAGGGAGCTCTATGCAGCCAGGGGGAACTTCACTTCCCTATCGTTCTGGTCTGCCCTCAGAAGTAAGCGCAAAGATGCTTTTCAGCCCACAGCAAGAGCAAGGATGCTTTTCAGGATGCTTTCAACACGAATCAGAACACCTCCTCAGGAACAGATGACCTCCATGCATGAGGAAGTGAACCGTTGGAGCAACAGAAGCCCACGCCTTCCTCGATCGCAGCTTTCAGGAATGAAGATGCAGGACGGCCCACCGCTCGTGTGGACCACTCGCTCCAGTTGGAAAGCCGAAGCTCTCAACTGTGCAGCTCCGTCAGAGCTGTCTCGACCTGATGTGCTGACCTGTGTGGCTCTCCCTCCGGACCCCTCTGGCTGTGCCTCTCCCTCTCTGGCGCACTGCTGTGACGTGCGCTTCAACAGCTCGGATTTGCGCACCACCTTTGGCTCAGGTCACTCTCTTTTAGAGGCCTTGAGAAGCACCCAGGGTGTCAGTGGGCCTTCCAGCCTCGTTCAGGCCTTGCAATCTCAGTTGTGACGGATCCAAAGATCTGTAGATGGAAGCTGGACAAACAACTATTAGTCTCTCAAAATACATTATATGCGACATTTCAACAACCCTTATCCCCTATTTACAGACGTCCTCAGCCCTAATGGCCATTTGATAAAGCCCCAAGTCAATTAATTTTAGTCTGTGCACAGATTTTTAGCCAATTAACTTTCAGTTGTCTGTGTAACCGTTAGTCTTTTCCCTGTATCTGGGGTAATAAATCAAACCAAAAGCATGCTTGAGACCTAAAGTCTTTTCAACCTTCTGCAGATCTGCAATTTTTAAATAGGTACCGTTATCTGATCTGATTTTAGCAGGAGAACTGTGACTATGAATGTAATGGTAGATTCAACATTTAATCACCGTTTTACTGTTTTCTCTTATAGCCGGCTAGGCCTCCAGCCAACCGGTAAATGTAGCCCGCAAACCCGTAAATATTTGAAACCCTTTACCGGTCCGATCATGTCAGTGTAATTGATTAATATCTCATGACCCAGTGTCATCTTGGTCCGAAATTTTCCTTGTTCGCGCAACGTTCTCATCATTTTACAGTTATAGAATGAACGCATGGTGCATTCTTTCACAAACGATCTGATCAGATAATTCAAATGTGTGTGTGCCGCCAGCTGACATCATCTGGCGTCATCTGGCGTGCACCCACCTGCGCAAGTCCGCGTGCCGACTCAAATTTTTCTTCTTTAGACTCCGTGGAAGGACCCATCTTTAGGATGAATCCACAATCCATCTTTTTGCACTTCAGCTCCATGGTCCAGTCACACTGATTTCTCTTCAGGGGCCGCCCCTTGTTGACAGCTGGCCACGGTCTGTGGGTCCCATTTCACGTGTCCTTCTTCTTCTGGGATGACTGTTACCATCTGAGTCCAATTGATGTATCCTGACGCTCTTTTTGCTTCCAAATCCGCTTGACAGTTCCCTTTTGATGTTTATTAAGTGTCTGTGTGTCGTTTTTTTTTTTTTGCAAATTTGTTCTCGCCTTGTCATGAACTTGAGCTCTCCTCATCTTTGAAAGCTTGTTCCTACTTAATTGATCCTATCTGCACTGATTAACGTTCCAATTTATGCGGCTTAGCTATACTCCCGAATTTCAACTCATCCGTTGTACCCACCAGACTCCCTGAAACGCATTACCTCGAGGAGAACTGCCATTATTTATCTAACCTTTACAGCCTAATACGAATAATTGTGGTGACCCCAATTTTCCTGTGAAAATATTCATAAATCTCATTTTGCTTTAGGCCTCAGGAAGAGAGCCTTATTATTTTGTTTCAGAGCCTTCTGGAACGGGGAGAAGTAGGCAAACAGAGCTCACAAATCAGTATTAACCTGACAATTATGTGACCTGCGGGGGCATGTCCTATGTGTTATCATTAAACAATGCACTTTACGTTTGGATCCTGAGACTGAGGCCCCAGTGCGACTCAACTGATTCAAATGGTAGGCTGACGCCCTCATGGATTGCTGGAATGGGTGACTCCTGACAGCTGTTCCACGTGCTCTGGTCGTGTGAGCTTGTCCATTGTTCAGCTTATGTCAGCTTCAGCGAACCGCCACCTAGTTCTGGTAGCTGTTTCCTGCAGGGTGCCCCAAGCCCTGACTTCACTTGATTTCACGTTGTGTTTGCTGACGTTGACATCTGTTTGTGTCTTGGACAGTTCTTTGGTCAAAGTCTTTGCCTTGGAACTGTGGCTGAGGAAGTTCATGGACATGTTGTTGTTTGAATGAAAGTTCTTTGCTTTTCTCTCTTTAACTGTCTTTGTCTCCCAACATGGCTGTCAGCTGTCTCTCACTGAGTCACAATGAACCGTGTAGACGTCAACTTTATGCATTCAAATTCAATTGAACCACAACCGCTACCCCAATCTCCTGATACCAAACGCAGACGTCATATATGAGTGAATCCTAACTCATGGAAAATTACAATTATGTGTTCTGTAAGAAAGAGGTCTGTCTGTCTCATGCTCCCCCTCCACGCACTGTGTGCTGTCAGGCTGTATAATGAAATACGAATAATTGTCTAAATAATAACGCCAATATATTACTAGACCAAAATTCAAAAGTTATATCTTTCGGCATTTGTCTCCCAGAAAACACATCTCGTTGGATCTGGTCTGTACAACGGTTCAAAAAAAAAATCCTACATCTAATTTAAAGTCAATTTAACCTAAACCCAAAATAGTCCCACATCTTTCTCAGCAACGTCATCTAATTGATGAATTGGCAATCTCTTAAAATTTCCAAACTAAGCTTTTTTTTCCCTCTATGGCTGATTTCTAGATAAATGTTTTATCTCACCTCACCTTCCTGACCGTCCCCCTGACACTGACACCTCCCCTCTGTGGCCCCCTCTCGTTTTCGGGCCTGATCCTACATTCTCCGTCTCCTGCCTCCTGTAGGTGGCAACGTTTGACTGCTCTTTTCCCAGCACCTACTGCTTTTGATCTGTTAAAGGTGAACCGCTCTCTGTGTTTCCTAATCCCAGTACACTTGCCGTAATTAAAAACAATTCTTCATGAATTTCAATTTGTTTTAGCTGATCATCATATTTCTTAATTAACTGTTGATAGTCCGCAAATGTGGTACAATGAGCCAGTTCTGTTCCAATGTCATCGAGCTGTTGTTTGTGTTGTTTAAATCTGATTAGGACTAAATGAGCTAAATTTTCGGATGATCCCTCTGCTTCCTCAACAATTTTTGATGCAAGTCTCTTCAAATTGTTACACCTCTCTGTGTTTACGGTTTGTAAAAGTCTGATTTCTGCTCGGATCCTAAGCAATAGTTCATGAATGGTTCCCTGTTCCTGGTTGTTTTTATCCTGCATGTGAGCCATATTTGCGTCAAATCAAGCTCATTCACTCAGAATGTTTTATTCCACAAGCACTAACAGATGAGTTGTGCCAGAAAAACACAGGGCCAAGCCTGTGGAAAAAAACCACTGTGATCAGACTTGCCCCCCTGTGTGACATACAGTATTTTAAAATGAATTAAACAGAGAAGCAATCAACCCCCTCATGTAATTCATGTGTGTAACACCTCCCTCTGGTGGAGGATTGAAACAGAGAAGCAATCAGCACCACATAATGTAATTCATGTGCGTAACACCTCCCTCTGCTGGACACAACTGGACAGAAGACAAATTTAAATTCACACATCTAAGTTCACATAGCTAATTAATAATAATTCAAAAATGCACAAATTGAACATAAATGGATCCAACCCCCCTATTTATTCTTAAACACAAAGAAAAAATTAAAGAAATGACGCACAAAACATTTTAAAACGAATTAAACAGAGAAGCAATCAACACCCCCTCATGTAATTCATGTGTGTAACACCTCCCTCTGGTGGAGGAATGAAATAGAGAAGCAATCAGCACCACCTCATGTAATTCATGTGCGTAACACCTCCCTCTGGTGGACACAACTGGACAGAAGACAAATTTAAATTCACACATCTGAGTTCACATAGCTAATTAATAATAATTCAAAAATGCACAAATTGAACATAAATGGATCCAACCCCCCTATTTATTCTTAAACACAAAGAAAAAATTAAAGAAATGACGCGCAAAACATTTTAAAACAAATTAAACCACGAACCAATCAGCACCACCCTAATTAGACCTCCAAGGTGTAAACCCCCAGGGCGAATTCCACGAGTCAGTCTGAAAGGCTGACACAGGCACCCTGAGGTGGCGTGCTTTTCCCTGACAGACCCTACATCGGTCCTGTCTACACCCCCAGCGCGAATTCCACGAGTCAGTTTGCAAGGCTGAGACAGGCACGCTGGGTGGTGTCTACCACGTGACTGCGGTGAGTTCCCGCGAAGCACCGAGACACGTAGGTTCACTTCCCAAGTGACTTCCGGCGTGCCCCTTTGGCAAACACCGGGCATCGGGTGAGACGTACGACGTCGAAACAAGCGGCAGTGATCAATCTGGTCACGAAATCCGCATCGAATTCCGGGAAAACCCTGAACGCATATTCGTGTTCCAAAGATTGACTTCCAGCTACATGACAATCGAACGCACCCGGAAACGTGGAACGACAACAGTCTATGAGGTTCTGCCTCCCCCTCCGGCAACCCAACGGGAGTTATCCCGCCCCTGTGAAGCCGGCGGCAGCAGAATGCAACTCATGAACCGAACCGAACACGTTTGTCCCCAAAAAAGTAAGTAATAAAATATTTACAACGAGCACACGACACACACAAATTGAAACTTAACGAGGACGTGACACACACGCACACACACACACGGCTCTGCCTGTACACCGAGCGGCGGGGGAGCGCCCCGCACCCAAACGAGTGTCTGGTTAAACTGTAAGCTGTGCCAGGCCGAATCCAGAGTATTTTAACTTAAATAAGTGATCTTTATCACGAGATTGCTTTTTTGACCAGAGTGCATAGTAATTTGGATAGTGGGCCGAATAGTCATGTTAGAGTAATTCTTGGCACGACTCACCTTAGTTGTTGTTGTTCTGGAGCTCCGATGCACTCAGGGCAGGAAGCAGTCGTCGTCTTTCCCAATCAGACAGACACGGCTGTCAGAACGTCGGAGGTCACCATTTGAAGGGATTTCAGACGGTGTTCAATGATCCAGACGTGTCTTAAAATGATAAAGATTTATTGACAGGCACAGATTAACAGAATAATCAGAGTTTAACAGGGAATAGAACAATTAATTGTGCACAAGAAATTGTGAGCATTTCAGACCTGTCCGCGCCGAAGGTCCCCCGAGAATGCTGACTTTCCTTAGTTGTTTGTGTGATAATATGTGGCTTGTTCTGCTATGTGATTGGCTGTTCTACTGATAAAGATCCTGTTTGCCGGGACAACAGCTATGAGCCCACAACAGCTATGAGCCCCCAGGGTCTCATAGTGCTCTGTTTAGATTCCTTATTGTGTGTGTGACTTCTCTTTTGTCCTTAAGACATAAAGAGTTTAATGTACCATATATGTTTGTATCTGTCTGTACCATGGATTTTTATGTGCATGCGTTTGTTTGTATTAGAATGTTCCTCTGTGTGCTTTTATATTCTTGAATGTTCCTCTGTGTGCTTTTATATTCTTTGGATGTTCTGTGGGTCAGTTTGACTTTTTGGGCTTGTCCCAGGAATGTAGACATCCCTGTTTGGCCTCCCCTGTGTGTTGCTTTCAGGCTGGACAGAAAACATGTTTGCACAAACCTTTTTTTTTTAATACATTGATAATACTTTGTTTGCAGCACACTTGGATATAATACATTTATAATACTTTGTTTACAATCAGAATATCCTTCAACTCGTTGTGTACTTATAGTTTATATATTAGTTTATTTTAGTATACTTATAGTATTCTAGTAGTACACCTTTATTAGACTTCCGATGTACTTCTAGTTTATATTTTAGTATACTTAAAGTATACTAGCAGTACACTTTTTATTAGACTTCCAATGTACTTGTTGTGTACTTCTAGTTTATATTTTAGTTTATTGAAGTATACTTAAAGTATACTAGTAGTACACTTTTAATTAGACTTCCAATGTACTTATAGTGTACTTCAAGTTCAAATTTTAGTTTATTGAAGTATACTTAAAAGTATACCACTAGTATACTTTTCTTTATACTCCAAATGCACTTGTTGTTTACTTCTAGTTTACAGTTTAGTTTATCATTTAAGTTAACATTTTTGAATTTCTAAAACTAATACCATGTTGTCATTGTATTTGTTAGGTTACACTTGTAAGTTTGCTTAGTAATACGTGCACAATACTATTTACCGTATATGCTAAAAATTATTTTCTAAAGTATTCTGAAAGATGTGTTTACAAAGTCATAAAACAAGGTCTTGAGAACTTCAATATTTTTATATAAAATTAAGGTGCAGCTCAAAAACAGTTTACAAAACAGCAGCGTTTAAAATGAATCCCTTCCAAGTTTTAAAAATTGAAAGGAAAAGGTGCACATTTGCATTTCAAGGTGTAAACATAAAGTCCAGAACACAATGTAAAAATGTGTGCATTTGCTTAAACAAAGCAAAAATAGTGTCTCCAACTGGAAACTGAAGCCTTTCTTTTTCAGAAGGCATCTTCACATCTTTGGGGGGAAAAAAAGAAGAAAAAAAAATTCTTCACCGGTAGTTGTTTGGCATAGTTTATGTTGTTGCATTTTTTTCTTATGGCTCTTCGCACATCTTGCATGGTGATGTCAGGGAACTTTGCCTTGGTGTAGACTGAATAAAAAAAAATAATAATAATTACTCCAATGTTATACCATTGTATCATCAGTGTAATTACTCTCACATCAAACATTTCTTTAAAATAGGTATCTAGGTTTCACCAGTGATAAACAATAAATTAGTATTAAAGGTGCAGTCTGCAGTTTCTGTAGAACGCAGCACTTAGAAAATTTTTCAACAGGCAAAGCATCCTGATCCCTCCCCCTCAGAGCCATATATGGATCTGCTCCCCCTTGCTCTGCTGAAATTCAAATGAAAACTCTGTTTTTATTGGCTGGTTAAAAACTCTGTTTTTATTAGCTGGTTAACGGCAGGTCACTGTGGCTTTTTAGAAATGCTTTTAGTAACACCTGGAGAAGCAAGGGGACTATAGATTTTTCTCAGATTACTTTGTCTAACATCAGTCTGTCAGTAGATAGTGACAGAGTGAAGAAATATGTTAAAATATATTTTTAGAAAACTTACAAACTGCACTACAGAAACTGCAGACTGCACCTTTAAAGGGAACCACAATTACTTTTAACATTTGACTTTATTTGATAAACTTTTATTTTAACTGTAGAAATACTGTAGGGTGGTTTAGTTTAGTAAATTTTTAAAATATATTTTAACATGGACAGAGCCATTTTATTTACACGCAAAGCGTACTGTGTAAATGACGCATGTAGGTAATCAGCTTTATCCACCCTGAAACTTACGGTAATCTTGGAGAATATCTGATGATCAGCTCTTTTAAATGAACCCAGAGTGCGCTGACAGAGAGGAGAATGTAGAAACGAGTCAGGCTGAAGCTGAAAATGTGGCTGGAGGACAACAGAGCTGCTTAATGGAAGAAGAGCCTCAGCTGCAGCTTCAGCCTGACTCGTTTCTACATTCTCCTCTCTGTCAGCACACTCTGGGTTCATTTAAAAAAACTGATCATCAGATATTGTCCAAGATTACCGTAAGTTTCAGGGTGGATAAAGCTGATAACCTTTACACAGTACGCTTTGCGTGTAAATAAAATGGCTCTGTCCATGTTAAAATATATTTAAAAATTTACTAAACTAAACACCCTACAGTATTTTTAGTCATTATTTTACAGTTAAAATAAAAGTTTAGCAATTAAAGGTGCAGTCTGCAGTTTCTGTAGAACGTAGCACTTAGAAAATTTTTCAACAGTGAAAGCATTCTGATCCCTCCCCCTCAGAGCCATATATGGCTCTGCTCCCCCTTGCTCTGCTGAAATTCAAATTCAAGCTCTGTTTTTATTGGCTGGTTAACGGCGGGTCACTGTGGCTTTTTAGAAATGCTTTTAGTAACACCTGGAGAAGCAAGGGGACTATAGTTTTTTCAAAGATTACTTTGTCTAACATCAGTCTGTCAGGAGATAGTGACAGAGTGAAGAAATATGTTAAAAATATATTTTTAGACAACTTACAGACTGCCCTACAGAAACTGCAGACTGCACCTTTAAAGTTTAATGTTAAAAGTAATCGTGGTTCCCTTTAAAAAGAAACCAACAAGTTATGCGCTCAGCTATTTTTGATTTAACAACTATGAATAATAACCTGCATTTAACTTTGATTGTAAACTTTTTAGTCAAAGGCTTTGACTCCACATCTTTATGAGCCCCCGATTGCCTCCCAGTCAAACTTCAATTGGCCAATAACTCTCTCCCGTAGATGAGCACTGCTAGATCTCCAACCAGCAAGGCTGAGCTGGTAGTCCGTAGAGACTTCCCCTTTCGCCTTGCGACTTCTACATCAGGCACAACAGGCACCTGCAAAACACATTGATCTTGTTAACCAAATAATGATTAAACATTTATTTACAGTATTTGGAAATTTAAAGTATAAATATTCATCTTTGCAATGAATATGCCTAAGCCTATTTTCTATAGCTTTATTGCATACCATCACTTCTTATCTATCATGTATGTGTGCAATCAAAAGATGTAGAAAAAAATTATTGTAAATTTTCCCCAAATGGATCAATAACATACAGTATCCATGCATTCAGTTAATTAAATGGTAAATGGAGCTTATTTATATAATTACCATGTCATCAGGGTCAGACAACACTTGAACAAAGATGGGTGGAGCAACAGGTGCCTGTACAGTTGGTGTTGAGTGGATGGAAGCAAGCGCTGCATCGATCGACCACATCTTTCAACTGCTGGAAGCTCTGTAAAAGAAAAAACAAACAAGGGGCAAAGGAACAAGAATTGTGTGTCACTAGTCATTTGTGCAATGAAGAGCTGAGATATAAAGGCTCCAGTATAGCTCGGCGTTCGATCAAACGGCGCTCTACGCGCGCGTTCACCAGCACAGCTTTGCGTTCGTTCTTGCGTTAATGCTCACGTTTTCACTCCAAATTCTTGACATAATTTGAGCAGCAGCAGGGCGGAGCGTTTACCTACGGGACAAATTGAGGTCGTTGATTGGTCATTTGCTGACACGCCTACTGAATTGATTGACAGGTCAGGTGGGGGAAAAATGGCACGAGCCAGCAGCTTCAGCGCAGCAGTGTTTCTGTGTTTATACGTTAATAAAAAAAGTTCTAAAATATAAAATAAAAACAGGTCCTGCAGCCCACCAGGAAATCTGCAGAACCTCGCGCAGCCATGTAGGACCAGAGTTTAATTCGCTCATGACAAATTCATTCATTTCTCATCATTTCAGTCATGGAGTCAGCGGAGGAGAAAGCGATCACTTGACTTTTGGCAAAAAAACAAAACAAAAGGCCAGATCAGGGATGAAGAAGAGGAATTTAATACATTTGTGTCACATACAAAACAGTCCGGCGCCGGGCAGTTTATTGTGAGACAACGTGCTCGCGTACGTAAAATTTGAGCTTTGCGCGTACGTGCCCTGCGGGGCTACGCTTGTGCCTCTGTGTACATACGGCGTAGAGCGTCGTTCGGCCGAACGCCGAGCTATACTGGGGTCTTAAGGAGGAACCGGAAGTAGGAGACTGAATCTGGTCTAAAGAATAAATATAACATTCAAACAAGGTGTTCTCCATTCCCACATTTGGTTTTAAAAATCAGTGTCTTATCCCTTGCTTCAATCAAATTACTTGCTAGAAATTACCTCTCAAGGCATCTCTCATTCACAAGGTCTTCCTTCAGCCTCTTGTTTTCTGCCTGAAAGTTTCTGGGCAGCTGCTCCTCATCATCTGACTCATTTGAGTTTAGCAACTGAAAAAAAAAAGAAGAAGAATCATGTGGCAGAACTCACACCAGTTATTGCATCAACTACAAGTTAAAATATAGTTAAATGTTTCAAACGTACCACTTACAAAAAAAAATGTCCAGATGACCTGACTGAAAGTTGTTGGCTAAAACTTTTTATTTACAAATTACAGAATATAAAGTTATCCACTCACTAGGATAAATTAAATTAAAAATTTCTGCACTCCTAGAGACTCTAAGCACACAACAAAATGCATTTCACGACTATGCACATGAATTCCTTTATCAATTTCAATGCAACAACGTATTTCAAGTAAATTCGTATTTGGCCTGGTGCAGCCAGGCCATTGTTCTGTTGGCGGTTAGCTCATGCATGTTAATGGAGATGCGGGGCCTTGAAAAATCCATCCAGCATCTTGAAGCAAACCAAAAAAACAACAACAACCTCGTAGCATATATAGCTAGAATAAAAATATTCTAACCTGCAGTGTTTTACTTGCCTCAAATCTACTTGGAATCATCTGCCGTAACACACCAGTTTTAGCACGTTAGCTTAACATTAGCTTAGCTTTAGCCACACAGCAGGTTTTAATTCAAATGAACAAAGCTAAAACATTAACAAATAAAATAACAAAAAAGAACCGATTACCTTCAACTTCTGAATGTACAGCCGTCCAGACCAGACAATGTCTAATAAAAAGCAAGTTTAGTACAGCTTGCTGAGCTCTGAGTCCGACAGATAGCTGCCTGCTACCAGAGACCTTTGCAAGAGACAGATGCTGCGTTCCAGTTGTCCTCGGAGGTCGTAATTACGAGCTTCCGAGCAGTAAAAATCAACTGGAACGCCCCCTCAGGTCGTAATTACAACTCGTGAGCTCGGTCTCGCCGCACCATACCCGAGTTCGCCGAGATCATCGTTTCAAGATGGCTGCTCCTTGCATCAACAGTGAGTGAAAGAGTTACTTTTTACTCTTTTTCGCAGTTCTTTGTGGTTTACTCAACCGTAACTTCACATTAACGCATTCAGGCACTGTAGTTCTTTACAGTAACGATAATGATATGTTTAAACAGCCTCTGTGCGTCGACAACGGCTCGCTAAACGGCTGTGAGGCGGCATTGTTGTTGTTTAGCACAGTACTCGTTTTAGCTGTTCAGCGTTCATTGTTTATCATTAACTCAGTAACACATGTCGTACTTTACAGTGATTATTATACGATATGTCGCCTAATAATTAGAGGGTGTTTCTAAGCGGTTTGTGTTTTCTAAAGAACGTGATTGTTGTGTTGATGATGTAGCTGCGTAGGAGGCCTGCAACATGTTGTTTTTTGTTCACCTTTACATGTGTTTTTAGCTAGTAAACTAATGTTTTGCACCATAAACTGTTTTTAAAAGGTCTATCAAGATTTATCTTGTCTTGTCAGGGTGGGAATCCAGTTTAACATAATCAATTATTTAGTTAAAAAAAAATGCAAAACTTGAAACCCAAACCATCCTGTCAATCCACAGCTGTGTGTGTCTGTGTGTGTGTGTGTCTGTGTTGGGTGTGTGAGAGAGTGAAAATCGACCTTATTTATAATTATTATTGTGGGTTAGTTTTGTGAGTAACTGTCATCTGAGTCAGAGTCAGAGTCAGAGTCAGAGAGTCTTTATTGTCATTTGCACCGCATGTGGTACATGAGATGAAAACGAGATTATGTACACGAGGTCCCAGTTACATCCAACAACAAATGAAAGAGAAAAACAGTAATAACATCGAGAACTAACTAAGAAAAACATCAACTAGTAATACACTAAGCCTAATATAGTGGGAATAAACAGCAGCACGAACATGAGTTTGTATGAGCAGATGGTCACAGATGAACACAGCAACAAGAAAACATATCAGCATCAGCATGATGTGATATTTTGCAGTGTTTATTTTAATTTTATTTTTATTTATTCATGAGTCTAACAGCCTCAGGGTAGAAGCTGTTCCTCAGTCTAGTGGTTCTACACTTGATGCTCCTCAACCTCCGTCCTGAGGGGAGTGGGGCAAAGAGTGAGTGTGCTGGATGAGTGAGGTCTTTCATGATACAGGTGGCTCTTTTCCTGCATCTAGAGGTGTAAATGTCTGTGATGGTGGGGAGACTGACTCCAACAGACTTCTGTGCAGCCTTCACCACTCTCTGCAGAGCTTTTCTTTCTTCAACTGTGCAGCCTCCATGCCACACGTTGATGCTGGAGCACAGGATGCTCTCCACTGCACACCTGTAGAACGAGGTGAGAACTGGGCTGCTCAGACCAGCTCGTCTCAGCCGTCTGAGGAAGTAGAGTCTCTGATGACCTTTCTTGATCAGGCTGGTGGTGTTGTTGCTCCAGCTGAGGTTATCATTCATGTGTACACCCAAGTATTTGTAGCTGGAGACCACTTCCACTGCAGACCCACCTATTATCAGTGGGGCATGGGTGTGTTTGTTCCTTCTGAAGTCCACAATCATCTCCTTTGTCTTCTTCACATTCATGTGAAGATTATTCTCTTTGCACCAGCTCTCCAGGTGTTCCACCTCCTGTCTGTAGCTGGACTCATCATTGTTTGTGATGCATCCCACCACCGCTGTATCATCTGCAAACTTAACAATATGACAGCCTGGAAGTGTGGCTGTACAATCATATGTGAGCAGAGTGAACAGAAGGGGGCTCAGCACACATCCCTGAGGAGAGCCAGTGCTGAGGGTTATGGTGGAGGAGGAGAAGTTGTGGATCTTCACGGACTGTGGTCTGTCTGTTAAGAAGTCTAGTACCCAGTTACAAATAGAGGGGCTTAGTCCAAGTGTAGATAGTTTGTCTATCAGAGTTTGGGGGATCATGGTGTTGAAGGCAGATGTGAAGTCCACAAAGAGCAGACGCACGTATGAGTCCTTCTGATCCAGGTGGGTGAGAGCAGTGTGGACCACGGAAGAAATGGCGTCCTCTGTTGATCGGTTCTCACGGTATGCGTATTGATGAGGGTCCTCATTGATGTTGACGGTTGCCTTGATGTGGGACATGACCAGTTTCTCAAAACATTTAGCGACTATCGGGGTGAGGGCCACCGGTCTATAGTCATTCAGACCAGTCACTGTGGAGCTCTTTGGGACTGGGATGATGGTCGCGGTCTTCAGGCAGGTGGGAACTGACTCCAGTGCAAGTGAGGTGGTGAAGATGTCAGCCAGCACCTCACAGAGCTGGTCCGCACATTCCTTCAGAACTTTCCCTGGGATGTTGTCTGGTCCGGTTGCTTTATGAGGATTAATCTTTCTGAGACTGCCTCTCACTTCTGCTGCGGACACCCTGAGATGCTCTTCATCTGGTGATGAGGTGAGTCTGGTGCTAGCAGGTCTGTTTGGATCATCAAAACGTGCATAAAACTTATTGAGGGCATCAGGCAGAGATGGGTCCCTGGGGCATTGTTTGTTTTTGCCTATCTGTGATTTGTTGTTAACCATGTGTATATTTCTTTGCAGTTTATGTCAACATGAAGATGAACATGTTCCTGGACCCGAGCAGACAAACCTGTTTCCCTGGGGCCTCATGTATCAAAGACTTGCGTGGATTTCTTACTGAAAAGTGACGTACGGTCAAATCCAGAAAAGTGTCTACGCACAAAAGAATCCAGATTTATCAAGCTGTGCGTACACCGGTATCCACGCACATTCCTTTTGTACATCACAATGAACGTGGAACTGAGCGCACGTGAGACACCTCCCCTGACACGCCTACATTTACATATGTTAAACAGATGCAAATTACTTCCTGCATGTGTGAAGGACATGTTTGTTTGATCCCTGCGCGATCAGAAATGATTTCTAGATTCAGGAAAACAATGAATTTAATATGAGTGAGGACAAACATCCTAAGTAAGAATAGTAATAAACTGTGTTCATCACGCAAAGAACGAGTGATTGTGTGCCGGTATTCGTGTGCGCGCACGCTGCTGTCAGGTGCGCCACCGGCTCATTCATTCATTCTGAGTGAAAATATTAACTTTGCGCACGAGTTAATTACCATAATTACTGTAAACACAGAGGAACTTACTTGGATGTTTGCTAGAACATAGATCTTCGTTTATTTAATAGATGATATGAAGAAACGAGTCTCTGCGTCTCAGTGGAGACTTTTCATGACATGACGTGATGTTGGAGTCTCCAAAGCGCGCGCTGCAGCCTTGTGCGCAATCTGTTTGTCTGTGAAGCTTTTACTCCCATACAAGTTATAAATGGTGTACTTTCACGTGTCATTTTGGAGACATCTACAATAAACACAGATAATGACACACCTCCACTGCCGTGTAACACCGGCGAGGGTGCACGCGCGCTCAAAGCGCGACCATAACTCAGCCTTTGGGATCATATGGATGAGACCATTCCATTGAACATGAATCGGCTTTGTGTGGACTGGACTGGCACAGCCCTGATCGACCTGCCAGCTCCCTCTAAGCTCCTGTGGAACCCCAGTTTCTGCACGTGCACGCGTGATGCGCGGCCCCTGTGTTGCGCCAGTGCGCAGCAGTGCCAAACTGAAAAATGATTATTTCTGAAAACGGCTGATAAGCCATATCCTAGATCAGAGAATTATATCTGTTTATAAATAAATGCTCTGCGTGTTACACTATCTATATCCTCCAGTAAGGCTGAATGTATCCGTTCCTGTTACATTTATTTTTTGCACAACTTTGCGCGTCCATGTGGATGTACTTGTTAATCGTGTGTTTGGTGGGAATATTAATCATTTTCACATCATGAACAGTTAATAGTAATAATAATAATAATAATAATAATAATAATAATAATGAATTCAATTTATAACGCACTTTTCATTAATGAAAATCTCAAAGTGCTACAAAGTGCAACAGAATTAAATGTCGATAAAACAAATAATAAAACAGTTAAAATCAACAACAGTATCAGCTAAGATCAAAAGTAGAATCATGAGGAGTACTATGCTCGGTTAAAAAGAAAGGTCTTCAAGCCGCTCTTAAAGTCAACCACAGACTGTGGGGCTTCAGTTTCTCTGAATCACCTGTAAGTGTCGCCAAAGGAACAAGAACCACAGAAACGTGCGTACGCAAGCAGGGGAGCTGGCGTGGAAATGTACGTGGATGCGCAGCTATTCACGTTCATTTCATTTTTGATACATACGGGGTTTTGCGTGGAAAGTGACGTGCGCAATGTTTTTGTGCGCACGCACGGTTGATACATGAGGCCCCTGGTCCCTTGCATTTTGCCAGCTGCTACTGGAACAGTGTCTTTGTGTCCAACATTACTAAGTAAGATTTTTGTGAAGTTAGTTATTTTGATTTAGTTTTAGCTGGTAGCTCATTTTACTGAGACCTCAAATTGTACCTGTGCCTTGTTGTCATACGTTATTAAAAACAATTTGAAATAACAAATGCACAAATTCTTGTCTTACTTCACAATAAGTGTGGTTTTTCAGTAGAATAAAGGAAAGCAGGTAATGAAAAGAAACTACTTAGAATGAAAGTAAATTCAGTGTAAAAGAGGAACACCTCTGGTATTCAAACACGACAATTTGTCATGATGCACTGCAGTTTTTCATCAATATTTTTGGAAACCGATGTACTTGCAGAGAAACTAGTGCTCTCATGTTCTCATCGGGCAGAGTTTTAAAATTACTACATAGAAATGCTTTATTTAAGCACTGACTTTTAAGCAGGTGTTATTGTTGTGGGAAACTAAGTTTTGCAGCTGGTTTTTGAAGCTGTAAAATGTGTTTACCTATACCAGCTTATGTTTTTGGCGTGGTTTATCCACACAGATATAAATGACAGCGAGAGAGTGGCATGTCAGATAAACACATTTAATCAAAACAGCACTATAACAACACTAGAACATTTTTTGACAAGTTATGACAAGCTAATACAAGTACAGCATCCACACATCACAGTAACGAGTAATTTAGTCATTTTCATCCTGCCTTGGACAGCTGTTTGGGTGATCCTGACACACTGGTGAAGCCCCAATGCAGAGGTTATGCAGAAGGCAGGCTGCCATGATGACAATCATCACCACAGCATCAATTCGTTAGGCCAGGGGATGAAGGTGTGTCCCATTGTGCAAAATGGCCTTCAGTACTTCCATGATGATCCTGTGCGCTGAGGACTGCGAGACATCAAATTTGTCAGACATCTCCCTGAAGCTGTTCTGGTTGGCCATGTACCACAGGAACATCAGGACCTTCTTTTCTACAGGGACTGGTGCTGCACCTTGACAGTGCTCCTTCCTTATGCCTTTCTCCTGCAGCTGCATCATTACAGATGTGAACTGGGTCTTGTTGACTCTGAAATGACGCACAAACTTGTTGTCATCCATGTTCAGCATCACCTCCCATAGTCTTCATGATTATTCCATGTGTCCGTAGGTTTGTGTGTATCAGCAGCATCCTAAAATACAAAGAAATTAAATTGTTTTGTTACTATGGACCATATGAGTCTGAAATAAAGTTTTGATTGATTGAAGTTTAATAACAATTTTAACAATAAACCGTAAAAACGTCTGCTAATGGATTGAGGTAGTAAAAAGAAAAGAAAAACAATGTTCAGCACTTTCTGACTTTATTTATCTAATGATAACTTCTGTACTGCTGCTATAATCCTAAAAGAGATCGAATTAAAACTGTAAAGTAGATGTAAGAGCCTCAAGACCAAAATTAACAAAAATAAGCTTATTTATTTGCAACGGGTCTCGGGTCTTGAGCCGGAAAAGGAAAAGGGTAGCATGCCCTCTCCGGGTCGGGGAGGAGGTCCTGCCCCAAGTGGAGGAGTTTAAGTATCTCGGGATCTTGTTCACGAATGAGGGAAAACTGGAGCGTGAGATCGATAGGCGGATAGGTGCAGCGTCCGCAGTGAAGCGGGCGCTGTACCGGTCTGTCGTGGTGAAGAGAGAGCTGAGTCAAAAGGCAAAGCTCTCAATTTACCGATCGATCTACGTTCCCACCCTCATCTATGGTCATGAGCTTTGGGTTATGACCGAAAGAACGAGATCTCGGATACAAGCGGCTGAAATGAGTTTTCTCCGCAGGGTGTCTGGACTCTCCCTTAGAGATAGGGTGAGAAGCTCAGTCATCCGGGAGGGACTCGGAGTAGAGCCGCTGCTTCTCCACATCGAGAGGAGCCAGTTGAGGTGGCTCGGGCATCTGGTTAGGATGCCTCCTGGACGCCTCCCTGGTGAGGTGTTCCGGGCATGTCCCACCGGGAGGAGACCCAGAGGAAGACCCAGGACACGCTGGAGGGACTATGTTTCTCGGCTGGCCTGGGAACGCCTTGGGATTCCCCCAGAGGAGCTGCTCCAAGTGGCTGGGGAGAGGGAAGTCTGGGCCTCCCTACTTAGGCTGCTACCCCCGCGACCCGACCCCGGATAAGAGGAAGAAAATGGATGGATGGATGGAAGCTTATTTATAAATAAATAAAAAACTACTGGTTAAAACAACATACCTGGTTAACATTTCAAGAGCCTCAGAATTGCTTTTCAACTTCGCTGCTGGTCTGGAAACCTTTTTATAATCTAACAAAGCAAGAACAACAACAGCTTTGTAGCGGGCGTCCATCTTGTTTTCGTCATCGTGCCGACAAGCTAACTGGAACGCATTCAACTCGGTGATGACGTCATTCCAGGTTGGTAATTACGACCTCCGAGGCAACTGGAACGCAGCATGACACTACTTGAATTCAAGGAAGCGCGGCGAAGCAAGAGCGTTGATTGGTTGGGACGAGATCACGTGCTACTTCCCCCGATCCAATCATAACGCTTATATTACTTCTTGTGTTTCTATGGCAGAAAGCAAACAACTTCAGAATGACCTTTTAAAGTGGGAGTCAGTAGCTGAATCCCTTTGGATTGGATATCCACATTTTAAAATCAAGCCAAAATCGTTGAACTACCCTGCAATTTAAAAGAAATAAATTTTGGGTTAATTAATACGAATGTAAATAATGAATATGCCATCAATAATCTGATTTTATTAGCTAAACATTATGTTCATAAATGTCGTTTTTTTCAAATGTAAAGCTAATTAATGTGAACCACTGGAAGAACGAATAAAGTCCTATGCAAAATCTTTAAAATATGTAAATGAAAAAAAAATGCTGGCAAATTTCTTAGTTTCTTGGTTGATTTCAATTTCCTCATTTTTTTTTGTTGTTCATTTGTTTTATTTACACTATGTTATGAATCACCTTTTGTAACTGATGATTGTAAGAATTGGTACTTTTTTGTTTTGTATTGTTAATAGTTAAATAAAGTAAAAAATTAAAATTAAAATAAAAAAAAACTTCAGAAGGACCTACTGAAAATTAATGTTTCACCTCATGCCTGCAGCAACGCAGAATAAAATTGAATAATGATAATGATGATGATGATATAATGATATTCTTCAATAAATACTGTAATAAGGTAATAAAATTTGTAAAAAATAAAAAAGGATTGAGGAAATGCATTAAAATGTTATTTAAAAAAACAACATTCTTAATAAATAAATTGTATAACTGCAAATTTATAGTCATAAAAGATTAACTGTGAACCGGTCTATACGACCTCCAAGTCTGACGTTCACATCGACTTACAAATGCGGTCATGGTTAGATGTCCAAACTCCAGCAACATAAAATAATCATGTAAGCAAATGTGTTTTGTGAAAAACATTCTGCAACAATAAATTTGTGAATGTCACCTTAATTTGCTCTTGGATTAAAATAATGTATTAGTACTTTGCAGCATAAAAAAGTAAAGAGTAGCAAAAACAAAAGTACAAGTATAAACTTTTGAATTAATATATAAGTCTTATTGTACTTATTCTTAGACTTCTTTTATACTTTTGAGTATAATCCAACTTCAAGTACACAGCCTTATTTTAAAGTATAAAATGAGTATACTCTTAGTACACTTAAATAAACTTATTTTAAGTATATCTCAGATGAGTACCTAAAAGATATACTTCAAGTCACAGCCTTATTTTAAAGTATAAAATAAGTATACTCTTAGCACACTTAAATAAACTTCTTTTTAGTATATATCAGATAAGTACTTAAAAAGTATACTTCAAGTCAGATAAGTACCTAAAAAGTATACTTGAAGTATACTTTAATATACTACTTTTTGCTAAGGGTATGCTACATGATGGTACACAGGTGGGACATTTTCATGCTATCCTGGCAGGGGGCCAGAGTGAGTTCCCCATTATGGATGGTTCTATCGGTAATGTTAATAGACAGATACCTGACAGTCCGGGTGCAACTCCTATTACTATTATTATTAAACGCACCCTCACACATCTCCTCCTACATGTCTCTGTGTGAGTGCAGCTACAGTGTGCGCTCTCAGGACATGATTACCTGCAGTGTTCCGTAAGTGAGGACTGAACTTGGAAAAAGGACCTTCTCCTACTCTGCTCCTGTTTCATGGAATATCTTACAAAAAGATCTGAAGATCTCGACCTTGACTTCTCTAAATGGTTTTCAGAATCTGTTGGAATCCTGGCAAAAAACAATGCAGATTTGTTCCTGTCTTTGATTTTATACATCTACCTTATAATGTTTTGCTAGTTTTTTGATACTTTGTTAAAAAAAAGGAAAAAACAAAATCTTTTGTTTTTTTCTCTCTTTTTGTTTTCTATTGTTTATTGTTTGTTTGTTTATTGTTTATTGAAATTCTATCACTGCTGTTCATTGTTCTTTAGTTTTAGCAGGTCACTTTCGTAAATGAGCCCATGAGGTTCAAAAGATTTACCTGACTAAATAAAGGTTGAATGAAACTGTATAGATGACACTGATTCAGACCTGACGCCATTGCAGAAAACACAACTGACGGACACTTTGACTTCTTTTGCTGACGTGTTTAGTCAACACCCACATGACTTTGGTAGAACTGACATGGTCACACACAAAATCATTACGAACTGTCACACCCCAGTCTCTCAGAGAGCCTACCGCACCTCTCCAGTCATGAAGGCTGAAATCCGTCGCCAAGTGGAAGCACTTAAGGCGCAAGATTTGATAGAGGACAGCTCGAGCCCCTGGGCCAGCCCGGTGGTGATGGTGAAAAAGAAAGATGGCTCATATAGATTTTGTGTAGATTTTCGAAAACTGAACTCTGTCACTATTACTGACGCACACCCCCTACCAAGAGTAGATGACAGTTTAGACGCGTTGTCTGGTTCGCAGTACTTTTCTACCATGGACATGTCTAGTGGGTACTGGCAAGTACAAATGGATCCTGCAGACAGACAAAAGACTGCATTTACTACAGGTGATGGCTTGTACCAATTTAAGGTCATGCCCATGGGACTCAAAAACGCACCTCCAACCTTTCAAAGGCTCATGGAGCTGGTTCTGCGAGGTCTACACTGGACAACTTGTGTCATTTACTTGGATGACATCATTTGCATGGGAAAAACATTTGAAGAACATCTAGGCAATCTCACAGACATTCTCACTCGCTTCAGACAAGCAGGGTTAAAGTTAAACCCTAAGAAATGTGACTTCTGCAAACCTGCTGTGAAGTACATGGGACACATTGTGTCTCGAGAGGGACTGACGGTGGACCCAATCAACAGTGAACGCATTAGTGACTGGCCTGTTCCACGTTCGCCGACAGAGGTACGTGCCTTTTTGGGACTGTGCTCATATTACAGACGTTTTGTGCATCAATATGCCTTTATTGTTCAGCCTTTACATAGACTTACCCAAAAACAAGTTGTGTTTGAATGGACGGATGACTGTAGCACAGCTTTTCAAACACTTAAGAAAGCACTGACTTCTCCTCCAATAATGGCATTTCCAAACTTTGATGAACCATTCATTTTGAGCACAGATGCATCTAATTTGGCAGTTGGTGCAGTACTATCACAGATACAATAGGGACAAGAAAGGGTGGTGGCATTTGCAAGTCATGTACTGTCAAGAACTGTATGCTATTGTGTGGTCAGTCAGACACTTTAGACATTACCTGAGTTGCAATCATTTCACCATTATTACTGATCATCGTCCTTTGCTTAGTTTAAGGAAAATGGACATTACGCATGACCCTACAGGACGCAGGTCGTTGGGCATTGGAGCTTGATCCGTATCAGTGGACAATCACTCACAAAGAGGGTAAGAAACACACAAATGCAGATGCCATGTCACGGATACCATTGGGACAGGACTCTATTGAGATGACAAGTACGACGCTACCTGAGGCTCACTCTTCGCCTAGTGATACAGGACAATCTGTCTCACTGTCTGAGGCGAGGGGTAATGATGAGGGGTCATGCTCGACCCCTGAACATTTAGAGAGGACCGATATTGTACCAAAAGTTTGTTGTGTGGACATTGATAGGACACATGTGAATGTGGGGTTTGACACATTACAACAGACATTATCTGCCCATAACGTGGACATTGTAAATGCGCAACTTGCTGATCCTGTTCTCGGGGAAGTGCAAAATTGGGTTAAAAACAAGAAACGTCCCTACCTCAGACAGGTAAAAGGTAAAATGCAGAGAAAACTATGGTGGCAGTTTCATAACTTGTTGCTATGTAATAACTTGTTGTGTCGCAAAGGTCAAACACCGCCTGGGAAACCTGAAGTTTATCAAGTGTTAATTCTAGTGGCACTTACAGAGACAATGCAATTTTTTCATGGTAATCCATGTTCTGGTCATTACAGTGCTGAACGAACATTTAAGAAAGCATTGACAGTGTGTTATTGGCCAGGAATGAGATCTGATATTGAGCAGTTCTGTAACTTGTGTAAGACATGTGAAGCTTTTAGGAGGGTTGTACCAAAGCACAGAGCTCCTTTACAATCTGAAAGACCATTTCAGCTGGTCTGTACGGACATTACCGAACTGCCAGTCACATCTGTGGGAAACAGATATGTGCTTGTGGTACAGGACCATTTCACCTCAAGCGGTGGTGTTACACTAGTTTTAACAACTGCTCTGATGTGGTTTTCTAATTTTAGTCTGGCATCGATCTTGACCCCCAGGTTTGTAACAATAGGTCGGATTATGTTTATTAAATGTTTTAGTGTTTAGTGTTTAGATGGTTACTGTTGCACCGAGGGACTGAGAGAAACGCAATTTCGGTCCTGTGTATGTCCTGTACATATTGCAGTTCTGACAATAAAGTTGACTTTGACATATTGAGCCAAGGAACCAACATTGACGTTGGGAGTCTCAGTGGAGCTTCCAAAAACCATCACCTCAGTCTTCCCCTCATTAAACTTTAAAGACCGTGTAAAGTGAAATTAAATGTGTGTTTTGAGTTTGTCACACGGCATAAATGTGTTATTAATCACCCATATAAATCTGACTGATTAAAAACATTGTTTTCCTTATAAAATTAAGTCTCAAAAATAATGAAAAAACATAATTGTGCCCTGGTCTGAAACGCTGGGGGCGTGTCAACGCGTGGGCGTGGTTTCAGCACAGTACTGCCCCCGTGTCCTGCCCCCTGAAGATGTTCGCGAAGGCTGGCAGCCTAATAGGAGTTCTTCAGCCCTACTCATTTGAACCTCCAGATAAAAATATAGGAAACCAAAGAGGTCAGTGAAAAGCAATTGTCAGCACTTGTCCACTCTGTGTGTCAGTGGCTGCGCGCGGGGGACGTGAGGTCCACTCTGTGTGTCCGCGGCTGACAGCAGCAGAGATCAAGTAAATAAAATAAATTAAATAAAGTCACCAAGCGGGTGCCCTGACCATTGCGACATCCAGGGAAGATGCAGGAACGAGGCATAATTGATTAGCTAACAATGAACAAAACATCTATGCTATTGCTATCTGATGCTATTGCTATCTGATGCTATTGCTATCTGATGCTATTGCTATCTGATGCTATCTGCGATTCACGAGTGAATGGCTCCACCGATGCGAAGAACTAATTTATACGACTGGAGCTGCAGGGAGTGGGGCTTTAGACCGCGTGACGAAACGCGGTCACATTTACACCACGCCTAAAAAATCCTGAAGCAGACATATCTTTAAACAAAGTTTGATCTATAACTCCAAAATTAATTGAGCTACAATTTTGAGACTTTTTACTCATTTACAATTATGACATTTATAATGTTTATTGAAGAAAATATTGAAATTCACTTTACACGGTCTTTAAGAAGTTCACAGCCATCCAGGCTTTGATGTCCTCCAGACATGAAAACAGAGGGGCCAGAGAGTTGGAGTCCTTTTTCTGAAGTGGGACATAAATCTGCGTATCATCTTCATAACAATGAAAGGAGATCCCATATTTTCTAAGAATGGAGCCAAGAGGGAGCAGGTACAGTGTGAAGAGGAGGGGGCCTAAGACTGAGCCCTGAGGAACCCCACACAGAAGAGGAGCAGAGGAGGACTCATGGTCACCAAGGCGGACACAGAAAGTACGGTCGGCTAAGTAGGACCTAAACCAGTTCAGTGCTGCACCGCTGACACCCCCCCCATTGTTTCAAACGACATAGTAAGATGTCATGGTCCACGGTGTCAAAAGCAGATGATAAATCCAAAAGCAGGAGGACAACACTGTCACCAGAGTCTGTTGCTAAAAATATGTCGTTAAAAACCTTTAAAAGAGCAGATTCTGTGTAGAGCTTTAAAACCAGACTGTAAAACCTCGAGAACGTTCTGTTCATTCAAATATGCTGATAGTTGGTTGTACACAACCTTCTCGAGCATTTTTGAAAGAAATGGCAGTTTGGAGATGGGCCTGTAGTTAGCAAGAACAGAGGGGTCAAGAGTGGGTTTCTTAATGAGAGGCTGGACAGCTGCATGTTTAAAATGTCCAGGGACCACACCAGAGGACAGACTGCTGTTCAGAAGAGCCAGGACTGAAGGACCTACAGTGATGAAAACCTCTTTGAGTAAACGAGGAGGAACAGCATCACTTGGTGAACCTGTTGGCTTCAAGTGACTGACCACCTCCTGCAGAGACGACAGAGTCACAGGTTCAAAGCTGTCAAAAACAGCCGCGCAGGGCACAGAGACTGAGGGGTCATGAGCAGAAGGTAAGATCTGGGCTCTGGTGGAATTGACTTTCTCAACAAAGAAGTTTAGAAAGTTTTCACATGCAGCAGGTGAAGGTTCAATACAGTTTGTTTGTGGTGCGTTGAGAACAGAACCGATCACTTTAAACAGAACATGAGGACTGTGACTTGTGATTTGGCTGTTAAATAAATATTGCCTCCCCTATAGACGTGATTTGTTTAATATGTTTATGAATATTTGATACATGTCACACACACATCCACACACTAAGTGTAAGAATGACCTAAATAAAACTCAGGAAATATTAACACAGGAAAGATAAACTGTTGTGGCGGCAGTTCCCAGCTATGTTCCAATGCAGTGCTACAATTTATTCACTCATATGTACATTTATTATTATTGATTCTTTAATTAAAGATTAGTTGTACAAGTTTATGTCTAGACAAATTAGTCCTCAGTGTCACTATAACCCTGAGACTCAAAAAGGTTGATGACAGATGTTACTAACCTTTTTGACAGAGGGACACTTGAGTTTAAATGTCTTATTTAATATCACTACAGTGGTGTGTGTTGTGATGTATCTGGTAAGTCAGATCAGATGAAATGTCCAGTCAGTAACTGTTATCCAACAAGGAGATCATTTAAAATAAAGTTTCATTTCTATTGTGGTTTGACTGCTGTATTTTTAATCTACTTAACACAAAATTAATGTCATTCAGCTGTGAGGACCATGGTAACTCTATGCACCCACTCCCATGGTGACTACTGAGTTACTAAGCTAACTTAGCAATAGTTAATGATAGACACTTGCTATTTTTGTTTCAATTGAGAAAAAAAAGTCGTCGCTTATCCACAGATGTCAGGCTGCATGTTGATTGGACGGTATCCCAATAACTCGTGTGCAGGCCCCTAATGGAGAGCAGGAAGAGAAGATGACAGAGGAAGAATCAGGACAGACTGGGGAAGGCAACAGGTTGGTCTAATGCAGGTGGAAGTGAGGGAACAGCTACTTCATCCCAAGCAATAACGTGTAAACATTATTTTTAAAAACTGTACTAAGATCTGTAATTTTTATAACTAAAATATACAGGTAATGCTTTTTTGACCATATGACTTAGTGCAGAATGTTACAGACAAAGGGTGAAGGAGACAGACACGAGGTCAGTGATAGAGGAGACAAGTGATGACATCAGGTAGGAATAATTACATTAGGGAGGCAACAAAAACCTATACTGTATACCATGATGGTTTGAATTTCTGATGACCATCCTTCATTGTCTTCTTTCATGGAAAGTAACAGTCTAAATGTCATAAATGTTAAAACTCTGACATGGACTGCAGGCTGTTAAGATGTCATATTTTCACTACATAAAATGTTGAGCACTGATTACCACTATTGTTATATATTTTTACTTTATGTTACGGCCCCCCCTTTGTGAGGAGAAGGGGAGTAACATGACAACCACAAAAATCCAAGAGTCCAAGTGAATGTTATAAAACAAGGGATTTATTGTCACAATCAACACAAAAATCCCTGGAGTCTCATACAAACTGTGGGGGAGAAAGGGACAGTTAGGTGGTGCCAAATCAGAGAGAACAATAAAACAAAACAGGGCCTAACTATAGTCTAAGCTACATAAAATAAATAGAAAAGAAAAGCCTTGCTAACCTTATCTAACAAAAGTTTCATCAAAACTTACATGGGTGGCACCCACCTACTTACCTGGTGTATTTAACAGAAAAACACCTACGTGTTGGAAATGTACAGGGTACCCCAAACTTACCTAGTCCTCTAACTCCCACCACAAACCTTTACACAGAGCACCAACAATGAGACATGCATCAGCTGGCCAGCCAGGTGGAGAGACTGCCTGCTGTTCCTCAGGTGGAGACTGCTTCTGTTCCTCAGGTGGAGACTGCTTCTGTTCCTCAGGTGGAGACTGCTTCTGTTCCTCAGGTGGACTGCTTATACAAGGCCTCCTTGGATGCTGATTGGCCCATGTGTGGAGAGGATCTAATCAAAGGAGATTGACACCAGCTTCCTTACTCTCTGTGAAGAGACAAACACAAGGGCAGGAGAAAGAAAAACACAAACAGCCTGGCAGGCATGTAACAACTCCTCTCTTAAAAGTCAAAACAAAAAGTTAGAATGCTCAAAGTTAAACTACAAGCCTAAAGTGCACGTGACAAAGTTTATGGCAGATCTTGAAGTTATACTCCTGAATGACTAATTAAAACATACACAAGGCCACTGGCCATAACACCTCCCCCCTTAAAACCTAAACTCAAAAAGTTTAGGAACCAAGAAAACTCAGACGAGCAGCTGCAGAGAGAGACAACGAGCAGCTGCAGAGGGAGACAACGAGCAGCCGCAGAGGGAGACAACGAGCAGCCGCAGAGGGAGACAACGAGCAGCCGCAGAGGGAGACAACGAGCAGCCGCAGAGGGAGACAACGAGCAGCCGCAGAGGGAGACAACGAGCAGCCGCAGAGGGAGACAACGAGCAGCCGCAGAGGGAGACAACGAGCAGCCGCAGAGGGGGACAACGAGCAGCCGCAGAGGGAGACAACGAGCAGCCGCAGAGGGAGACAACGAGCAGCCGCAGAGGGAGACAACGAGCAGCCGCAGAGGGAGACAACGAGCAGCCGCAGAGGGAGACAACGAGCAGCCGCAGAGGGAGACAACGAGCAGCCGCAGAGGGAGACAACGAGCAGCCGCAGAGGGAGACAACGAGCAGCCGCAGAGGGAGACAACGAGCAGCCGCAGAGGGAGACAACGAGCAGCCGCAGAGGGAGACAACGAGCAGCCGCAGAGGGAGACAACGAGCAGCCGCAGAGGGAGACAACGAGCAGCCGCAGAGGGAGACAACGAGCAGCCGCAGAGGGAGACAACGAGCAGCCGCAGAGGGAGACAACGAGCAGCCGCAGAGGGAGACAACGAGCAGCCGCAGAGGGAGACAACGAGCAGCCGCAGAGGGAGACAACGAGCAGCCGCAGAGGGAGACAACGAGCAGCCGCAGAGGGAGACAACGAGCAGCCGCAGAGGGAGACAACGAGCAGCCGCAGAGGGAGACAACGAGCAGCCGCAGAGGGAGACAACGAGCAGCCGCAGAGGGAGACAACGAGCAGCCGCAGAGGGAGACAACGAGCAGCCGCAGAGGGAGACAACGAGCAGCCGCAGAGGGAGACAACGAGCAGCCGCAGAGGGAGACAACGAGCAGCCGCAGAGGGAGACAACGAGCAGCCGCAGAGGGAGACAACGAGCAGCCGCAGAGGGAGACAACGAGCAGCCGCAGAGGGAGACAACGAGCAGCCGCAGAGGGAGACAACGAGCAGCCGCAGAGGGAGACAACGAGCAGCCGCAGAGGGAGACAACGAGCAGCCGCAGAGGGAGACAACGAGCAGCCGCAGAGGGAGACAACGAGCAGCCGCAGAGGGAGACAACGAGCAGCCGCAGAGGGAGAGACAACGAGCAGCCGCAGAGGGAGACAACGAGCAGCCGCAGAGGGAGACAACGAGCAGCCGCAGAGGGAGACAACGAGCAGCCGCAGAGGGAGACAACGAGCAGCCGCAGAGGGAGACAACGAGCAGCCGCAGAGGGAGACAACGAGCAGCCGCAGAGGGAGACAACGAGCAGCCGCAGAGGGAGACAACGAGCAGCCGCAGAGGGAGACAACGAGCAGCCGCAGAGGGAGACAACGAGCAGCCGCAGAGGGAGACAACGAGCAGCCGCAGAGGGAGACAACGAGCAGCCGCAGAGGGAGACAACGAGCAGCCGCAGAGGGAGACAACGAGCAGCCGCAGAGGGAGACAACGAGCAGCCGCAGAGGGAGACAACGAGCAGCCGCAGAGGGAGACAACGAGCAGCCGCAGAGGGAGACAACGAGCAGCCGCAGAGGGAGACAACGAGCAGCCGCAGAGGGAGACAACGAGCAGCCGCAGAGGGAGACAACGAGCAGCCGCAGAGGGAGACAACGAGCAGCCGCAGAGGGAGACAACGAGCAGCCGCAGAGGGAGACAACGAGCAGCCGCAGAGGGAGACAACGAGCAGCCGCAGAGGGAGACAACGAGCAGCCGCAGAGGGAGACAACGAGCAGCCGCAGAGGGAGACAACGAGCAGCCGCAGAGGGAGACAACGAGCAGCCGCAGAGGGAGACAACGAGCAGCCGCAGAGGGAGACAACGAGCAGCCGCAGAGGGAGACAACGAGCAGCCGCAGAGGGAGACAACGAGCAGCCGCAGAGGGAGACAACGAGCAGCCGCAGAGGGAGACAACGAGCAGCCGCAGAGGGAGACAACGAGCAGCCGCAGAGGGAGACAACGAGCAGCCGCAGAGGGAGACAACGAGCAGCCGCAGAGGGAGACAACGAGCAGCCGCAGAGGGAGACAACGAGCAGCCGCAGAGGGAGACAACGAGCAGCCGCAGAGGGAGACAACGAGCAGCCGCAGAGGGAGACAACGAGCAGCCGCAGAGGGAGACAACGAGCAGCCGCAGAGGGAGACAACGAGCAGCCGCAGAGGGAGACAACGAGCAGCCGCAGAGGGAGACAACGAGCAGCCGCAGAGGGAGACAACGAGCAGCCGCAGAGGGAGACAACGAGCAGCCGCAGAGGGAGACAACGAGCAGCCGCAGAGGGAGACAACGAGCAGCCGCAGAGGGAGACAACGAGCAGCCGCAGAGGGAGACAACGAGCAGCCGCAGAGGGAGACAACGAGCAGCCGCAGAGGGAGACAACGAGCAGCCGCAGAGGGAGACAACGAGCAGCCGCAGAGGGAGACAACGAGCAGCCGCAGAGGGAGACAACGAGCAGCCGCAGAGGGAGACAACGAGCAGCCGCAGAGGGAGACAACGAGCAGCCGCAGAGGGAGACAACGAGCAGCCGCAGAGGGAGACAACGAGCAGCCGCAGAGGGAGACAACGAGCAGCCGCAGAGGGAGACAACGAGCAGCCGCAGAGGGAGACAACGAGCAGCCGCAGAGGGAGACAACGAGCAGCCGCAGAGGGAGACAACGAGCAGCCGCAGAGGGAGACAACGAGCAGCCGCAGAGGGAGACAACGAGCAGCCGCAGAGGGAGACAACGAGCAGCCGCAGAGGGAGACAACGAGCAGCCGCAGAGGGAGACAACGAGCAGCCGCAGAGGGAGACAACGAGCAGCCGCAGAGGGAGACAACGAGCAGCCGCAGAGGGAGACAACGAGCAGCCGCAGAGGGAGACAACGAGCAGCCGCAGAGGGAGACAACGAGCAGCCGCAGAGGGAGACAACGAGCAGCCGCAGAGGGAGACAACGAGCAGCCGCAGAGGGAGACAACGAGCAGCCGCAGAGGGAGACAACGAGCAGCCGCAGAGGGAGACAACGAGCAGCCGCAGAGGGAGACAACGAGCAGCCGCAGAGGGAGACAACGAGCAGCCGCAGAGGGAGACAACGAGCAGCCGCAGAGGGAGACAACGAGCAGCCGCAGAGGGAGACAACGAGCAGCCGCAGAGGGAGACAACGAGCAGCCGCAGAGGGAGACAACGAGCAGCCGCAGAGGGAGACAACGAGCAGCCGCAGAGGGAGACAACGAGCAGCCGCAGAGGGAGACAACGAGCAGCCGCAGAGGGAGACAACGAGCAGCCGCAGAGGGAGACAACGAGCAGCCGCAGAGGGAGACAACGAGCAGCCGCAGAGGGAGACAACGAGCAGCCGCAGAGGGAGACAACGAGCAGCCGCAGAGGGAGACAACGAGCAGCCGCAGAGGGAGACAACGAGCAGCCGCAGAGGGAGACAACGAGCAGCCGCAGAGGGAGACAACGAGCAGCCGCAGAGGGAGACAACGAGCAGCCGCAGAGGGAGACAACGAGCAGCCGCAGAGGGAGACAACGAGCAGCCGCAGAGGGAGACAACGAGCAGCCGCAGAGGGAGACAACGAGCAGCCGCAGAGGGAGACAACGAGCAGCCGCAGAGGGAGACAACGAGCAGCCGCAGAGGGAGACAACGAGCAGCCGCAGAGGGAGACAACGAGCAGCCGCAGAGGGAGACAACGAGCAGCCGCAGAGGGAGACAACGAGCAGCCGCAGAGGGAGACAACGAGCAGCCGCAGAGGGAGACAACGAGCAGCCGCAGAGGGAGACAACGAGCAGCCGCAGAGGGAGACAACGAGCAGCCGCAGAGGGAGACAACGAGCAGCCGCAGAGGGAGACAACGAGCAGCCGCAGAGGGAGACAACGAGCAGCCGCAGAGGGAGACAACGAGCAGCCGCAGAGGGAGACAACGAGCAGCCGCAGAGGGAGACAACGAGCAGCCGCAGAGGGAGACAACGAGCAGCCGCAGAGGGAGACAACGAGCAGCCGCAGAGGGAGACAACGAGCAGCCGCAGAGGGAGACAACGAGCAGCCGCAGAGGGAGACAACGAGCAGCCGCAGAGGGAGACAACGAGCAGCCGCAGAGGGAGACAACGAGCAGCCGCAGAGGGAGACAACGAGCAGCCGCAGAGGGAGACAACGAGCAGCCGCAGAGGGAGACAACGAGCAGCCGCAGAGGGAGACAACGAGCAGCCGCAGAGGGAGACAACGAGCAGCCGCAGAGGGAGACAACGAGCAGCCGCAGAGGGAGACAACGAGCAGCCGCAGAGGGAGACAACGAGCAGCCGCAGAGGGAGACAACGAGCAGCCGCAGAGGGAGACAACGAGCAGCCGCAGAGGGAGACAACGAGCAGCCGCAGAGGGAGACAACGAGCAGCCGCAGAGGGAGACAACGAGCAGCCGCAGAGGGAGACAACGAGCAGCCGCAGAGGGAGACAACGAGCAGCCGCAGAGGGAGACAACGAGCAGCCGCAGAGGGAGACAACGAGCAGCCGCAGAGGGAGACAACGAGCAGCCGCAGAGGGAGACAACGAGCAGCCGCAGAGGGAGACAACGAGCAGCCGCAGAGGGAGACAACGAGCAGCCGCAGAGGGAGACAACGAGCAGCCGCAGAGGGAGACAACGAGCAGCCGCAGAGGGAGACAACGAGCAGCCGCAGAGGGAGACAACGAGCAGCCGCAGAGGGAGACAACGAGCAGCCGCAGAGGGAGACAACGAGCAGCCGCAGAGGGAGACAACGAGCAGCCGCAGAGGGAGACAACGAGCAGCCGCAGAGGGAGACAACGAGCAGCCGCAGAGGGAGACAACGAGCAGCCGCAGAGGGAGACAACGAGCAGCCGCAGAGGGAGACAACGAGCAGCCGCAGAGGGAGACAACGAGCAGCCGCAGAGGGAGACAACGAGCAGCCGCAGAGGGAGACAACGAGCAGCCGCAGAGGGAGACAACGAGCAGCCGCAGAGGGAGACAACGAGCAGCCGCAGAGGGAGACAACGAGCAGCCGCAGAGGGAGACAACGAGCAGCCGCAGAGGGAGACAACGAGCAGCCGCAGAGGGAGACAACGAGCAGCCGCAGAGGGAGACAACGAGCAGCCGCAGAGGGAGACAACGAGCAGCCGCAGAGGGAGACAACGAGCAGCCGCAGAGGGAGACAACGAGCAGCCGCAGAGGGAGACAACGAGCAGCCGCAGAGGGAGACAACGAGCAGCCGCAGAGGGAGACAACGAGCAGCCGCAGAGGGAGACAACGAGCAGCCGCAGAGGGAGACAACGAGCAGCCGCAGAGGGAGACAACGAGCAGCCGCAGAGGGAGACAACGAGCAGCCGCAGAGGGAGACAACGAGCAGCCGCAGAGGGAGACAACGAGCAGCCGCAGAGGGAGACAACGAGCAGCCGCAGAGGGAGACAACGAGCAGCCGCAGAGGGAGACAACGAGCAGCCGCAGAGGGAGACAACGAGCAGCCGCAGAGGGAGACAACGAGCAGCCGCAGAGGGAGACAACGAGCAGCCGCAGAGGGAGACAACGAGCAGCCGCAGAGGGAGACAACGAGCAGCCGCAGAGGGAGACAACGAGCAGCCGCAGAGGGAGACAACGAGCAGCCGCAGAGGGAGACAACGAGCAGCCGCAGAGGGAGACAACGAGCAGCCGCAGAGGGAGACAACGAGCAGCCGCAGAGGGAGACAACGAGCAGCCGCAGAGGGAGACAACGAGCAGCCGCAGAGGGAGACAACGAGCAGCCGCAGAGGGAGACAACGAGCAGCCGCAGAGGGAGACAACGAGCAGCCGCAGAGGGAGACAACGAGCAGCCGCAGAGGGAGACAACGAGCAGCCGCAGAGGGAGACAACGAGCAGCCGCAGAGGGAGACAACGAGCAGCCGCAGAGGGAGACAACGAGCAGCCGCAGAGGGAGACAACGAGCAGCCGCAGAGGGAGACAACGAGCAGCCGCAGAGGGAGACAACGAGCAGCCGCAGAGGGAGACAACGAGCAGCCGCAGAGGGAGACAACGAGCAGCCGCAGAGGGAGACAACGAGCAGCCGCAGAGGGAGACAACGAGCAGCCGCAGAGGGAGACAACGAGCAGCCGCAGAGGGAGACAACGAGCAGCCGCAGAGGGAGACAACGAGCAGCCGCAGAGGGAGACAACGAGCAGCCGCAGAGGGAGACAACGAGCAGCCGCAGAGGGAGACAACGAGCAGCCGCAGAGGGAGACAACGAGCAGCCGCAGAGGGAGACAACGAGCAGCCGCAGAGGGAGACAACGAGCAGCCGCAGAGGGAGACAACGAGCAGCCGCAGAGGGAGACAACGAGCAGCCGCAGAGGGAGACAACGAGCAGCCGCAGAGGGAGACAACGAGCAGCCGCAGAGGGAGACAACGAGCAGCCGCAGAGGGAGACAACGAGCAGCCGCAGAGGGAGACAACGAGCAGCCGCAGAGGGAGACAACGAGCAGCCGCAGAGGGAGACAACGAGCAGCCGCAGAGGGAGACAACGAGCAGCCGCAGAGGGAGACAACGAGCAGCCGCAGAGGGAGACAACGAGCAGCCGCAGAGGGAGACAACGAGCAGCCGCAGAGGGAGACAACGAGCAGCCGCAGAGGGAGACAACGAGCAGCCGCAGAGGGAGACAACGAGCAGCCGCAGAGGGAGACAACGAGCAGCCGCAGAGGGAGACAACGAGCAGCCGCAGAGGGAGACAACGAGCAGCCGCAGAGGGAGACAACGAGCAGCCGCAGAGGGAGACAACGAGCAGCCGCAGAGGGAGACAACGAGCAGCCGCAGAGGGAGACAACGAGCAGCCGCAGAGGGAGACAACGAGCAGCCGCAGAGGGAGACAACGAGCAGCCGCAGAGGGAGACAACGAGCAGCCGCAGAGGGAGACAACGAGCAGCCGCAGAGGGAGACAACGAGCAGCCGCAGAGGGAGACAACGAGCAGCCGCAGAGGGAGACAACGAGCAGCCGCAGAGGGAGACAACGAGCAGCCGCAGAGGGAGACAACGAGCAGCCGCAGAGGGAGACAACGAGCAGCCGCAGAGGGAGACAACGAGCAGCCGCAGAGGGAGACAACGAGCAGCCGCAGAGGGAGACAACGAGCAGCCGCAGAGGGAGACAACGAGCAGCCGCAGAGGGAGACAACGAGCAGCCGCAGAGGGAGACAACGAGCAGCCGCAGAGGGAGACAACGAGCAGCCGCAGAGGGAGACAACGAGCAGCCGCAGAGGGAGACAACGAGCAGCCGCAGAGGGAGACAACGAGCAGCCGCAGAGGGAGACAACGAGCAGCCGCAGAGGGGGACAACGAGCAGCCGCAGAGGGAGACAACGAGCAGCCGCAGAGGGAGACAACGAGCAGCCGCAGAGGGAGACAACGAGCAGCCGCAGAGGGAGACAACGAGCAGCCGCAGAGGGAGACAACGAGCAGCCGCAGAGGGAGACAACGAGCAGCCGCAGAGGGAGACAACGAGCAGCCGCAGAGGGAGACAACGAGCAGCCGCAGAGGGAGACAACGAGCAGCCGCAGAGGGAGACAACGAGCAGCCGCAGAGGGAGACAACGAGCAGCCGCAGAGGGAGACAACGAGCAGCCGCAGAGGGAGACAACGAGCAGCCGCAGAGGGAGACAACGAGCAGCCGCAGAGGGAGACAACGAGCAGCCGCAGAGGGAGACAACGAGCAGCCGCAGAGGGAGACAACGAGCAGCCGCAGAGGGAGACAACGAGCAGCCGCAGAGGGAGACAACGAGCAGCCGCAGAGGGAGACAACGAGCAGCCGCAGAGGGAGACAACGAGCAGCCGCAGAGGGAGACAACGAGCAGCCGCAGAGGGAGACAACGAGCAGCCGCAGAGGGAGACAACGAGCAGCCGCAGAGGGAGACAACGAGCAGCCGCAGAGGGAGACAACGAGCAGCCGCAGAGGGAGACAACGAGCAGCCGCAGAGGGAGACAACGAGCAGCCGCAGAGGGAGACAACGAGCAGCCGCAGAGGGAGACAACGAGCAGCCGCAGAGGGAGACAACGAGCAGCCGCAGAGGGAGACAACGAGCAGCCGCAGAGGGAGACAACGAGCAGCCGCAGAGGGAGACAACGAGCAGCCGCAGAGGGAGACAACGAGCAGCCGCAGAGGGAGACAACGAGCAGCCGCAGAGGGAGACAACGAGCAGCCGCAGAGGGAGACAACGAGCAGCCGCAGAGGGAGACAACGAGCAGCCGCAGAGGGAGACAACGAGCAGCCGCAGAGGGAGACAACGAGCAGCCGCAGAGGGAGACAACGAGCAGCCGCAGAGGGAGACAACGAGCAGCCGCAGAGGGAGACAACGAGCAGCCGCAGAGGGAGACAACGAGCAGCCGCAGAGGGAGACAACGAGCAGCCGCAGAGGGAGACAACGAGCAGCCGCAGAGGGAGACAACGAGCAGCCGCAGAGGGAGACAACGAGCAGCCGCAGAGGGAGACAACGAGCAGCCGCAGAGGGGGACAACGAGCAGCCGCAGAGGGAGACAACGAGCAGCCGCAGAGGGAGACAACGAGCAGCCGCAGAGGGAGACAACGAGCAGCCGCAGAGGGAGACAACGAGCAGCCGCAGAGGGAGACAACGAGCAGCCGCAGAGGGAGACAACGAGCAGCCGCAGAGGGAGACAACGAGCAGCCGCAGAGGGAGACAACGAGCAGCCGCAGAGGGAGACAACGAGCAGCCGCAGAGGGAGACAACGAGCAGCCGCAGAGGGAGACAACGAGCAGCCGCAGAGGGAGACAACGAGCAGCCGCAGAGGGAGACAACGAGCAGCCGCAGAGGGAGACAACGAGCAGCCGCAGAGGGAGACAACGAGCAGCCGCAGAGGGAGACAACGAGCAGCCGCAGAGGGAGACAACGAGCAGCCGCAGAGGGAGACAACGAGCAGCCGCAGAGGGAGACAACGAGCAGCCGCAGAGGGAGACAACGAGCAGCCGCAGAGGGAGACAACGAGCAGCCGCAGAGGGAGACAACGAGCAGCCGCAGAGGGAGACAACGAGCAGCCGCAGAGGGAGACAACGAGCAGCCGCAGAGGGAGACAACGAGCAGCCGCAGAGGGAGACAACGAGCAGCCGCAGAGGGAGACAACGAGCAGCCGCAGAGGGAGACAACGAGCAGCCGCAGAGGGAGACAACGAGCAACCGCAGAGGGGGGCAACGAGCAGCCGCAGAGGGAGACAATGAGCACCAAAGCAATTCTTGCTGACATCAAACTTGTTTTTACCCATCACAACTCCCTTTCCAGTGCATTCAACTCTAGGCGAGCCAGCCGAACCTTGAGTCTGACTTCACCACTAGAGCCACTGATTTCTGGCGACACATGATCGAACCGTGGTAAAGTTGCAGGGGGCGCCTATGGGTCTGCCAACCCCTTTGGGGGAGTTGCCATTACAGCCGCTCCGCCATCTTTCGAAGGCGGGTGTCCTAGATCAACAGAAGGATCATCACAAACATTTGCTTTTATTTGGCTTGAGTCCACAAGGACTTTAATCTCAACCAGTCTTTGAACAACAATGTTTTTAATTTCAGCTTATGAAAAATGTTTGTTTTCACTGGCCGTAACAATGTCCTTTAAAACAATTAAAGTCACCAGCTCAAACTGTTCAAAGGCAGCTGAGGACGGAGTGAATAAGGAGGAATCTGTGTAAATTTGTGTTGAGGAGGGTCTAAGAGCAGTGATTTTATCTATAAAAAACTTTGAAAACTGTTCACACAGTGCAGGAGATTCAGAAACATGACCAAATATCAAAGAAGCAAAACATTATAAGGTAGATGTAGAAAATCAAAAACAGGAACATTTATATTGCATTTTATGGAAAAGCAAGATAGCTCTGCGTTTTCATCATTCATCCTTTGAAGGACGAAATGTCTCAGTAAAAAAAGAAACCATCCACATGACCTGACTGAATATTTTTGCAACGTTTGTGTTTAATTATAATTTTTTGCAATAACTAACTTCTTCCATCGGTAAAAATTCACCCAACTTAACCTGCCTAACAGCAACTGAATATCAAGAGTCAAATCTAGAATTCCTACCTCAGTTTCAATTAGTCCTAAAGACTCGTTAGTGATCATCTAAAAACCCTATGGATTTTAAACTGCAACCAGAGGCAGAAGTGAAATTTAGAAAACTTTATACTTCTCAAGCCTAAGAATGTATTCACAAAACTAAGAATGTAAGAATGCACCACGTACAGTACAATACTGCATTCTTCCGCCGCAGCGGCCGCTGCGTAACGCAAAAAAAGGCTGTTCATAGTAAATGGGAGATGCGTCGTAACCATGAAACGTCGTAACTCGAGGACTACCTGTAATCCCTCGATACTTTGGTTTGTTTGTCGCAGATTCGCTCTATCACGGTTTTTCAAAGTAAGATTGATCATGACACACAATTGGCTGATTGATGAATAAGCCTCATGATCAACATGGATTTTCTATTATAATAAAGTACAGTATTTAAACTGATTTAGCAGCTGTGCGCAGACCACAACTGTGGGATAACTTCCTCCTGCAGCTGATCCCCATGCAGGATGGAGAAGTGGGCGAGGCCGATAGTGCAGCCGGAGGCAGAGAGCTGAAATCATGACATTCTGTGCTCTTTTAGTGTTTAGTTTAGAAACAGTTTAGAATATTGCAAGAATGTGGAAAGGGTATAAAACGTCTTTATATACTAAAATAAACTACTACTTACTACTTGTACTATTATTCCTACTTAGCAATTTTTCACTTATTGCGGGGCTTAAGGTACAGATCCCCGGAATAAACGAGGGAGATTTAAAAAAACTGTGCATGTTCATTAATTTAATTGAAAATTTTAAACAAAACAACAGTTTTATTCGTTCAAACAAACCTTTCCCACAGGTCCAACAATGTTCAGTCAGATCAACTGGATGAAAAAAACTGTTGGTGATAAATATGTTTTCTGGAGCCCTCCCTCTCTCCTGTCAACTCCTCTGAAGCAGTCATGACAAAGTGGTTCAAAACACAAAAGCATTCAAACCATCTTATCACCAGCAAACTGTTTTTTTTTTCAACTGGGAGTGTGCTGCTTGTGGGACTGTGTCCTCGGGCTGATCTAGTCCTTTGGATTAAGGACGAAATGTATCAGCAAAAAAATAAATCATCCAGATGACCTGACTGAACATTGTTGGAATTTTACCGGAATTATTGAGCATGAACTTTGACCTTTCCCACTGGTGTTTTAGGACTACAATTTAATAAACTTCTTACTCGCAACTTGTCATGGGTCGTCTCACAGAAAATTTTGAATAACAAGAGATGCCATTTCCTGCATTTTGGAGTATTTTTTTAATTCAAATTTATTCATTTTAAAATACAACACAAAACAATCCTACAAATTAGGCTTATACAACTTATAAATTAACGGGTTGTTATACATCCTTATTTACCAACAATTGTAAACATTTCATAAAATTACCATTTTGGAGAAGAACAGCTGGTTGTGTGTGAGCAGCTCTGATTCTGTCAGGTGTCCTAAACCCCCCTCCTCCCTCCCCTCACTTCACAGTTCTGAGGTGAACTCTTCTCCACTGAATTTGTTGTTCCTGCTCCAGTCTCGTGGCACCGTTTGAAGCACCTGAGGCTTCAATTCTTGGTTGTCGGACAATCCATCCAACCATCCTTCTCTATTTTTTTATTAAAGTAAATGGACTGTCTTTTTGACATTTTGATCGCTGTATTTTGACAAATTAGCACCGCTGTTTTGAAACGTGACATATAATGTGAATAACAAACATTTCTTTCTTTGTATTTTTTATTTATTTTTTACAGTAAGTTTTTATTTATTATGTTTGAAATGTAGGAGGAGTTCAGACACCTGCTGATGTGTGCGTTCTGTAGAGCTGGCTAGAGACACTGTGCGTAACGTGCACCATTTGCAGGGCATTTATTTATTCTGTTGATTAAATGATCATTTCTGTTTTGGGGGTTTGAAAGGAGGGGAGAGGGTGTTTTTCAGAGCGCAGCGCCGCTGTATGGACAATATTTGTAGAGGAGGAGGAGAGAAGGTCTTTGCACAGAACTTCAGTGCGTAAATGTGACCACATCTGTCCCTCCGTCCTCACTCCCCCCTGCCTATAGGCTCCTCTCGCTGTATGCTTAATAAAAAATAAAATAAAAAATAAAAAGACTTTGGACTTTTAGGGGAGGAGTTGGAACAGATAAAGAGTTGCCAGAACAGAGCGGATCAAAATGAGTTTCCGGATCTTGTTCAGGCAGGATCCGGCTCAAATTGACCACTGGGTAAAAGTAAAAGGCTTTTATTCTGTGTGAGTTGTCAAGTGGTTTTTGAAACTTGTTCTATTTCTGTAACTTTTTCCACAGGTCTCACATGAGAAAGGCTTCTCACCTGTGTGAGTTCTCATGTGTCTGATTACATCAACTTTCTGTTTAAAACTTTTTCCACAGGTCTGACATGAGAAAGGCTTCTCACCTGTGTGAGTTCTCATGTGGTATTTTAAAGGTTTTCTCCAACTGTAGCTTTTTCCACAGGTCTGACATGAGAAAGGCTTCTCACCTGTGTGAGTCATCATGTGGCATTTTAAACTTTTTCTATCACAGTATCTTTTTCCACAAGTCTCACATGAGAAAGGCTTCTCACCTGTGTGAGTTCTCATGTGTCTGATTAAATTACAGTTTTTATTAAAACCTTTTCCACAGGTCTGACATGAGAAAGGCTTCTCACCTGTGTGAGTTATCCTGTGTCTGATTAAAGCACAGTTTTTATTAAAACTTTTTCCACAGGTCTGACATGAGAAAGGCTTCTCACCTGTGTGAGTTCTCATGTGGTATTTTAAAGGTTTTCTCCAACTGTATCTTTTTCCACAGGTCTGACATGAGAAAGGCTTCTCACCTGTGTGAGTCATCATGTGGCATTTTAAACTTTTTCTATCACAGTATCTTTTTCCACAAGTCTCACATGAGAAAGGCTTCTCACCTGTGTGAGTTCTCATGTGTCTGATTAAATTACAGTTTTTATTAAAACCTTTTCCACAGGTCTGACATGAGAAAGGCTTCTCACCTGTGTGAGTTATCCTGTGTCTGATTAAAGTACAGTTTTTATTAAAACCTTTTCCACAAGTCTCACATGAGAAAGGCTTCTCACTTGTGTGAGTTCTCATGTGTCTGATTAAAGTACTGTTTTTATTAAAACCTTTTCCACAGGTCTGACATGAGAAAGGCTTCTCACCCGTTTGATTTCTCATGTGAACTCTTAAATTATGTTTCTCGTTGAATTTTTTTTCACGAGTCATAAACAAACACGTTTTTTTGTCTATCTTTACGTTTGGACGGTCCACATTGTCACCATAACCTCCTGTTTGTAGATTTGTCTTATTTTGTTTTGGCTCTTCATCTCTGCAGGATCCTGGCTCTACATTCCTGCTTCTTTCCTCATCTTGGTTCTCCACTTCAGGAGAGTTTTGTGAAAGGAGTTGGTCCCTGGAGGTTGGTTCCAGTTCCCACTGGTTTCTTTCATTAACATCAGGAGTTATCATACAGGTTTCAGTCTCTGGCTCCACTTTTATCTCTAGAAATTCTGATTCATCCATGGGAGGTTCTGGTGCCCCCAGTTTCTCTCGATTGTGTAGAAAATTGGGATCCTCATGGTACTTCATCATCTGTGAAGATTCTGGTGCTTCATGGTCCTCTTTTATTTTTGGAGGTTTTGCTTCTTTTTCATCCTCTTTCATCTGTGGAGGTTCTGGTTCTTCTTGGTCCAAACTGGAGTTCCTCTCCTGGTTACAGAGCTGCTGCTCAGTGAGAATATTTTCCTCCTTCCAGATATGCTGTGGGAGTTCTGCAGACAGACAAAAGAAAGTACTGATTAATGTTACTGTAAGAAATCATACTTCTTCACTTTAATTTTTTTATTAATTCAAACATGGTTTGAAAGTTGCAGCTTGAGGTGATCACAGCTTGGCAGGTACTGAGACCACACCTTTCCTAAAACCTTCTGGGATACTGTCCGTCTGTTCTGAGATTGGAAAAGTGAAGCTGAAAATTTGGTGGCTGAAGAAAGGAAAATGAAGGGTCGTGTGTCTTGTTTTTATAACTGACGAAATATTATCAGTAATGCATTAAAGTTGAAACAAAAAACAGTATTTTAATTGCGTTGCTCTTTATTCTCTCCATTTTGTATATTGTTTTGCACTATTAGTGACTGGTATGTATCTTAGATCTTTTAGCGTACTGTTTTACCTTCGTTTAGTGTATATCTTGGTTTATGTCTCAGATCCTTATTTACGGTTTTTTTTTACTTCATATTTTTGATATTGTTTGATGTAACTGGGACCCTGCGTTAGGGGTGGGCGATATGGCTCAAAAATTATATTGTGATATTTCAGAGCATTATCACGATAACGATAAATTTTGTGATATAAAAAAACAGAAATCAAATTTATTTATTTGACAAAATTAAATTAACATGTTGCTTTGCAGTATTATATAAAATTTTAAAAAACAACAAGGGGTAATTTTACTGAAATTCCTTTATTTAGTAAAGTATTCAGTCTCCAAGTATAAAAATAAAAAAAAATAAAATGATCTGTTATTTAGATTGAAAAAGTCTGCACAAAATATAGATCAAAAATTGCCACCACAAAAACTAAAGTGCATGTGTAGTTTCCCAAAACAACTAAATATAAAATGAAGCTTAATATCTGAAAATGAAAATGAAACCTACAACAAAATAGATGTTGCCTTTAAATGAACTATAACTTCCAGAACTTGTAACAAGGTGATCAGCTGACCCTGAAGTTTGTGGTGTTTCAGCTTCATCTATTCCTGCAGGAATTATTCATTTATCTGACTGATCTGTCTCTGAACACCTGCCTCGGTCTGTGGACCGACTGTGGAACTCAAGACAATTGAGCCGCGCGTGTTTGTACAGACAGAGGGGACACGCAGTAGCGGCTGCTCAGAGCGGTGTGGGGGGAGGGGGGGACGAGCTCTCTGTACTTGCAGTTTACAGCTGGATGGAGAGAAGCTGAGATGCACGCGTTGTTTGTTTTTAGCTTTTTAGCTAGCGTTACACCAATACAGACAGGTGGAGGGGAGGTGCGCAGTTAGGTTTGCTCGACTTTGAAGCGGTTGGTTATTAAGGGGGCGGGGCGCCCTGACGTATTACGTCATGAAATTAGCATATCATGATATAACTTTATTGCCCGGGTAAGCCTTTTTTACCGGTATTATCGTGAACGATATGATATGGCCCAGCCCTACCTTGCGTACACAATTTCATTCCACTACATGTACAGTGATGCAAATGACAATAAAGGATCTCTTACTTTGACTTGATTGTGTAGCAGCTAGGGCTGAGCGATATCTTGATATTTTAAAAATATTTAGATAATTTTTTTTTGCAATATAAGTTGATACTATCTCGATATAAATATATAGTTTTATACTTGAAAATCCCCCAGATGCCTTCTTTCTCCCACTCGCCCCCCCTCCCCCTTCTCCCTCACTGAACACAAACCCAGCCCCTCAGCCACCCCCTTCTTCCTGCTTCTGCAGGAGGTGGGCAGAGACGTTTAGCACAACATGGCAGATATGAAGAGCAGCTTAGTTTCTGAGGAAAAAAAACCAATGTTCTTTCGGAGCTAGTTCGGATTTAGTTTGTCAGATGAGGGTCAGAATATGCTCTGCTTTTTTAAATATTATTTAATTATTTTTTCATTTTAATAAAATACAAAACAATTTACATATATGAAATGAAAAACAAAAATATGAAATGAAAGGTAGCAGATGAAGAAAAAAATCTTATTATATCTGCTCCTTTTTTCAAATAATCAATTCAAACAACAGTTATCTATAAATAACAAAACAAAATGAATAACTCATTCAATTTTCTAGTTCTCATACATTTCTCATTAAACTCCATTCATATATATTTTTTCAACAATTCGGTTTTGATCATTCTCTTAAATACAAACATTGACTTGGCTTTTTTTACATCTCTGTTCAAACCATTCCACAATCCAATTCCCTGGATTAAGGTAGACCATCCCTTCAAACTAGTTCTATACTGTGGTTTTACAAATACCTCTGTCCCCTTAAGATTGTAACAGTTTTGTCTTTTTACAAAATACATTTGGATATTTAAAGGTAGTAAATTATTCTGAGCTCTATACATAACTGATAAGATGTTATAATCTACCAAATCATGGAACTTCAGTAATTTCATTTGATGAAATAATATACTTGATGGATGACAGTAGTGCTTTCTTGTGATAATTCTTACAGCTCTTTTCTGTAAAATAAAAATAGGCTTTGTAATTGTTTTACACGGTTTTCCACAAACATCAATACAATAAATTAAATGTGGAACAATGATTGTATTATATAACAAATACAGTGCTTTATCATTTAATAGATCCCTGACTCTTTACAGTATCGCAATAGATTTAGATATACAGTATTCATTTTCACAGAATTTATATGTTGTTTCCATGTCAGTTTGTCATAAATGATGACACCCAAAAATTTCACTTCATTAACTCTACAAATCTCAGAACCCTCAATTTTAAATGGAACATCAACAGTTTTTTTTAAATTACTAAATATCATGTAATTGGCAATTCAAAGACATTGTTCTCTCTCCTTCACCGTTCTGTCTGATCTCTTAAAGGTATTGTGACATGATGGTGGAAATTTGCACATTTGTCAGAACATATATATCTTATATCATTGAGCTCTGTTCGTTTTTGCAAAATAAATTATAAATATATTAAAATTTTATTCTAAATTATGGGAATTTTTTCTCTGGGATACGCCCCTAAAATTCCGCGCATTTCCGCAATACGTCATCAGTGATGTGACAACGAGAAGAAGGCAGAGCCTTGCCCGTTTGTCTGGTGTTTTTTAACTGCTTGCCATACACATTCATTTCCTGAAGAATCGCCTCTTTTATTTGTGTAACTTGAAAAATGCCGTCACGTTGTAGCGCATTTGGGTGTTCTAATATCAACAGTGAACAAGTGAGCCTTCACAAATTTCCAAAAGATGAGAAACTTCTACAAGAATGGACCAGACAAGGACCGGTGGGTTCCTATTAAGAGTCGTATATCTGCAGCGACCATTTTACAGCCGATTGTTTTCAGGAAAGACCTGGTATAAAATAATCTTTAGGATTACCAGTAAGATGTAGAAGACTTTTAAAACCGGATGCTATTCCTACTATTTTTAAAAGAAAATCTACAGAAGAAAGTGCCACAGGAGCTACCACGTCAAAACAACGCAGGGAAGCTACCATCGGAAGACTGTCCAGGAGATGAGTAAGTCTTTGTGTAAACATAATCGGAGGTGTGCAGTGTTTTAGATTATAAACTATATATTTTACGTGAGTTCATGTTGTTTTACTTTATACACTGTGAGTGTATAAAGCCAATTATCACGGCAGATTCTTTATGTTCGCTGCTAACAAGCTAGCCGAATCAGTAGCATACACTCTTTTCTAATAATGTATTTTTAAATTATGTCTGCGCGATCAGGTAACATCTGTAGTTTCTTTTTATTCGGGGAGGGTTCATTAATGAGAGTTTGGATGATTTACCGTCTTAAAATGATATATCTCAGATGCGACCGGGACTAAGCAGAGATAGCTGCTAACACACTAGCCGAGATACAGGCCACGTTGCTATTTATGTATTTTTTAATTATGTCTGCGTGATCAGGTAACATCTGTAGTTTCTTTTTATTCGGGGAGGGTTTATTAATGAGAGTTTTGGATGATTTACTGTCTTAAAATGATAGATCTCAGACGCGACTGGGGCTAAGCATAGATAGCTGCTAACAAACATTAGCCGAGAGACGGGAGCAAACACGTAGCAATTTATGTATTTTTAAATTATGTCTACGCGATCAGGTAACATCTGTAGTTTCTTTTTATTCGGGGAAGGTTTATTAATGAGAGTTTTGGATGATTTACTGTCTTAAAATGATATATCTCAGACGCGATCGGACACGCTCCGCCATTATTATTTAAATGCGCGTTGGAGAGTGCCTTTCCGTTGTCACGTCACTGATGACGTTTTGCGGAAATGCGCAGATTTTTAGGGACATATCCCAGAGAAAAAACTACCATAACTTGGAATGAAATTTTATGATATTTATAATTTATTTTGCAAAAACTAACAGAGCTGAATGACATAAGATATATATGTTCTGACAAATATGCTAATTTACAACATCATGTCACAATACCTTTAACTCTCTACCCTCTTACATGGTTTTCACAGATTTTTGCAACTCCCTGATGTTATATTTCAATGAAAAGATTATTTCAATTCATAAACACCCTGGTCCAAATACTGCCCCAGCATCTATGTTGAACTCCCTCCCTCCCTCCCTCCCTCCTAGATGCTGTCAACAGATGCAAGTGTTGTGGAAATATGTATTGCCTGAATGGACACATGAAACGTAAAGAATAAATGGATTACCTGCAAATGAGTAAGGATGACTCTGACTTTAATTCATCCGACAAAGTAAACAATCAGCGCGTCAAGACTACCCCGGTGTATCACCTCAGTGGCATAAAGCATTGGCTTGGCCTCTACAATTGGTTTTATCCAGGTTTAATGATAATTTATTAAGCTTAAACCAAGATTGAATTTTAACAAACTCCGTCTTCATCAATTCCAATATCTGCTCCATATCTTTACCCAAACAAAAAAATGTGGTATCATCAGCAAGAAGAACGCATTTATGGTAAGTAGTCCTGACACCTTTACCAAGTCATTTACATATAAGTTACCGTATTCTCCGGTGTATTATACGCAGTATTTTTGCTCATTTGAATGTCCTGCGTATTAAACACCAAAGAGTATTATTTATGGATTTTTCCCCATATTTTTAGACCCATTTTTCGCTCTGATATCATTGTTTTACATTTTGGACAAAATGGTGCAGTAACAGTTTCGGCCGCTATGGGCGCTCTAGGCAGCAGCAGAGGACTCAGAGAGTGAAGAGGAAGAAGGCTACTTCCAGACGTTTCTAGCTGCTCATGTGTTCGTAAAAAGCCTCCTTTGGTCGGACTGACTCTGTCGCTGCTCGCCCTGGCTGTGGATGTAGCCGTTTTTGTTAGCAAGATACCATAACTTATAAACCACACCGCAGATTTTTAAATCCAGCTGATTTCACATTTGGTTGAGCTCAGGGGACTGTCTACGGTACTATAAAGTCAGGTAAGAAATATTTTTTTAAGCGTTTATTTAGCTAAATTTAAAGAAACAAAGCGTCCGGTCCGCCCCGGACCGCCTGCTTAAAATTCAGCAAACTTTTTTTTTTTATCCAGCTGATTTGAACATTTCGTTAAACTCATGAGTACGTCTACTATAAAGTCAGCTAAGAAATATATTTTTTAAGCGTTTATTTAGCTAAATTTAAAGAAACAAAGCGTCCGGTCCGACCCGGACCGCCTGCCTAAAATTCGGCGAACTTTTAAAAAAAAATCCAGCTGATTTGAACATTTCGTTAAACTCCTGAGTACGTCTACTATAAAGTCAGCTAAGAAATATATATTTTCTCGCAAAGAAATAATTGTTTTTACCGTGTTTCTTTGTGAAGTTCTTCGTACTGGCTTGCTTCTGTCGCCGCCATCTTGGTCAGGACAAAGCTGACACGTCGCGTGGCGATGACGCGTATTAAACACCGAGGCGTATTGTGTACAATTTTTTCTTGTTTATTGTTAATAATTTGACAAAGCGTATTAAACACCGGAGCGTATTTTCCTCCGGTGAATACGGTAAATACCTTAGGTCCAAGAACAGATCCTTGAGGAGCTCCGCATGTAATATTGCAGAGGTTTGATCTCAAATCATCTATTTGTACAAACTGTTTCCTGTCTTTCAAGTAACTACATACCCACTGCAAAGCTGATCTTCTAATACCATATTGGTGTAATTTATCAAAGAGAATAGTGTGATCAACTGTGTTTCCTTCACTTGGTTTATTGTCTCTTGGCTTTCTCTGGCATGTTATTGTCATAATGTCCTCACACGACTCAGTTGACTCTGAAATTGTGTACCTGTCTGCCTGTCTTGCTTTTCCCACGCTTGGATTTTGCATTTTGCAGCAAAGTGGTTCTCTTTTCCACATTTCTTACACTTATTTCCATATGCTGGACATTTGTGTTTATTTTTCTCCTGTGTGTGTCCATAAAATTTACAATTAATCTCATCCCGTTTGTCTCGTCTCAGACTCTTTTTCATTGTATGCATTTCCTCCACCACTCTCCCTTGTATGGTTTTGCCTTTCTCTTTTGACAGTTCAGTAACTCTGCATAAATCCATACACTTGTCCAGCGTTAAGTTTTATTCTCTTAAAGGAGAAATGAAAAGTGTTTTTAAGTCAATAGTAGTCTAATGAAAAGCATAAAATAAGGTTGTTGAGAAATGTTCACAAGTAAAACATTTCATCCTAACTCAAATTTAGCATTTGCAAAGTGAATAAAATCTCATAAGTTTTTTTGACACCCCTCCCCCCCTTCTGCTCTCCGCCCTCGGATATGACGTAGGTTGTGCCAAACAGTAGTAGTGAGTGGAAGAGTTCTGGGCAAAATGGTTCAGTGTGTAGCAATTAATTGTTCTAATCGGCCAGAAAACACAACTGGAGTTTCTTTTTTTGGGTTCCCTAGAGATAAAAAACTTCGACAGGCGTGGTTATGTAAGCTGAAACGCCAGAATTACTTTCCAAAGCGGCATGACCGGCTGTGCAGTGACCACTTTGAAGAGGCCCACCTGAAGTACAAGCCCTGGCTACTTCGCTCCATTGGCTTCACACCAGGCAAGCAGGAGCTGTTGCCAGGAGCAATACCAACTGTTTTTTGCTACAAAGGAAAAGCAGTTGGAGAAGAGGATGGTTTCTTAACAAAGAAAAAAAGAGGAGCTTTCTTAAAAAGAGAACACGGTCGTGTCTTACAGGTATGTTCTGAAAAACATGAGTGTGTGAAAATACAGACAATTCATGCATTACAAATGAAATAGTCTAAAAACGGTTATTAATTGACTCTGTTATAGTTCATTAACATCAGTTTGTTACCCCTCACTCGTAGATGTTTATTTTACAAGCTGAAATCGCGTTAGCCCGACGCTAGCGATGTTAGCTTGATGCTAACGTAGCATTAGCATAGCGGTCGCAAGCTAGTTCTTTATCATTTGCTCCTGTGATGATTTATTGACTGTGTCGCTAATTTTTGTGTCCTCTGTTGTCATTAGGACATTTTCAACACCTACAACTTGTCTGAAGAGGGTCAACCAGCAGCTCAAACTACTAGTTTGGAAACTCAAACTGTTGTGATAACACCTGGCACTTTGGAGTCAGACAGTGTTGTGGCGAACACAGAAGTGGTAAATACATATAACAAGCTAAAATATATTATTATTTTGTATAAATGAATCTGCATCAGCAATCTTGTCCTAATGTGGGATGCAGGTGGACCGCTGCTGCTCGCGGGGGGGTGCTGGGATGAGCACTGGAGAACTTATTGAACTAGTGGTAAGAGTTGTTTAGATGATGGTTATTTGAGATTATTGTTTTTCTACATCTATATTTCTTTTTTACTTCCAAGGCTCTGACATGTTAAATAAATTTGAAACTAATGTTTTGTTATAATCTATAAAACAAGAAGAAAAAAAAATCAGTGATATTGCTCCTTCCAATCCGTACAACTTGACTTGTTTGATGCTCCTCTTGTGTTTTGGTTTGATCAGTTATTCAGTAATTATAGGCTGATTATCTGTATTTTTCTACTGTTCACAGGACACACACAGATCCTGCCAGACAGAATGTGACAGCAAATCGGTTGGGACTATGTACAAAGGACAAATGCAAAGCAAATCAACATCAACTAGACAACAGACTGCAGACGTAGGAATTCAATGTATGCTCCTGACTCCAGCCCCAGAAGATGAGTGCAGTGATGGCTCTGATAGTGACCAGGAAAAGGAAACTGATGAGGACGACCCAGACTGGACACCTGATGCAGACGAATCTGAAGATGAGGACTTGTAAGTTTATGTAAATATATGCAATATGTAAAAGTCCTGTCACATTATAACATGTCAGAATTCTGAAGAAAAAATTGTACAGTAGGTTACTAAAGATGAGTTCGCCTAAAATGTAATAACTTACACATATTTGCAGCCTCTTTTGGACAAATATATACATATGGTTGATGATTAGAGCAAATATAATAGTGAGCAATTTCTTCAAAATAACAACTTAGCAGAAGTTGATTAACACATTGTGAAAGAAGCTTCATTATTATATTACCGTATTATCAAATTACTCATACAGGCTATATAATTAGTAAGCTTTTTAGAAAGGAATATAATAGATATTTATACAAAAGCTAAGTCTGGTCCTCTGGACATTCAAAAAACAAAACAAAGCTGTTGTTTTTGGAATGTCCAGAGGACCAGACTTGGCTTCTTTAGATTTTTCTACCTGGATTATTGAGCATGCATCAGGGTATAATAGATCTGTATTTCTAAGAAGACGTACCACGAAAAATGTGCATACAGTATACTGTACAAAAACATGAAAAGATTTGTTGCGATCTTAATAGACAAGACGTATTGAAAAAGAGTGGGTTTATGTAAAACATATTTACCTACCCCTTTTTCACTTTCAAGCTCATTACATTTTCGATATTTCTTTTTTAAGAGCCTTCTGATTTTTCCTACATACTTATGTGAATAATAACAGCTGATATTATATTCCAGTGATTCATCACACAATTAGCAAAACAGCATATTTTTCTCTAAATGAGTGTTATGTTTGCAATTTAGGGACGAAGCAGGACCTCAATCAGTAGTACATTTAACAGTCTTTATTTGTCCATTGTGATCAGCATTCCATCAAAACAGCCAGTTATATACAGGTAGTCCCCGACTTACGAGCGCTCTTACATACGAGGTCCCGGACTTACGAGCTGGCGAAAGAGAAGTAAATTTGTAAAAAATACAGCACTTTTTTGTGTTTTTAGATGAAAGTGTGTTAGCTAACCGTTTGGAAACACGTTTCCGACCATGTTTATGAACTAATATGAACGTTTTTGATGAAAAACGAGTGTTCGTAGTAGCGCTAGCATAAATGTTCCAACTTATGAGCGAAAATCCGGACTTACGAGAACACGTGCTTCGTGTTCCAACATACGAATTTTCGTGTTACGAGCAACTCGCAGGAACGGAACTCGCTCGTAAGTCGGGGACTACCTGTACAGTATACAGTATTCACAACAGGTGTACAGTAACATACCTTCAACCTTAGTCACCTCTGCCATCTAGTGGTGAACACAACAACGAGGCTCTACACTTGTTTTGTTAAATTGTCATTTAGAATGGAAAAAAAAAAAACGTTTTAAAAGTTTTGAAAACTGTGACTGGGTCTAAAGTCGTAGTTAGTAGGTTGGTTATTTTCACAGCACTAATAAATCTAATTTGTAAAACAATGTTTACAGTATATGTTGCAGTGACCTTCAAGACCTGGTTGATTCAAGCCCATCGACCGAGCGGAAGTTCATTGTGTTTGAGAGTTGTTTGAGGACCTTGTTTGCTGTATGTGCTGTCTGTTCTGGAGCCTGTACAGTGACACTGAAACAGATCATGGGTACGTTGGTTGCTGTAAGCAGTATCTGCAAGAGAACCAATGACCATACCAGAGTGTGGTACAGCCAGCCTGTCCACAACCACATGCCAGTAGGCAATCTAATGCTTGCAGCAGCAACCATGTTCAGTGGCTGTTCAGCAATAATGGCCCTGAACCTATTTCGGCATCTGAATGTTGGAATGTACAGTTTGAAAGCATATTTCAACATTCAACGCTCCTACCTAATCCCTGCCATCCAAAGACTTTGGACCACCAAGCAGCTGGCAATGTTACTGGAGAGAAAGGGGATTCCACTCAGACTGGGTGGAGATGCTCGCTGCTGCTCACCTGGACATACTGCCAAGTATGGCAGCTACTCCCTGATGGATCTGAGGACAGGTGAAGTTCTCACCACCCATCTAGTACAGGTAATTTGTTTTCTGTATTAAATGTGGTTGTACAACAGTGTATAAGAAAAAAATAGAAATGTATGCATTTTGGCTTTTTATAATATGCAATTGCACTTTCGCAATGTGTCTTTCAGTGCAATGAAGTCAAGAACAGTGTAGCGATGGAACTGGAGGGTCTGAAACGGGGGTTGAGCTTCCTGGAGCAGCATGGTCTCACTGTGTCAGAACTCACCACAGACAGGCATGTTCAGGTCCGCAAAGGGCTGCGGATGGAAAAGCCCAACACAAAACACTGGTTTGATGTTTGGCACATTGCAAAAGGTGAGTTTTGTTGTGTTATTGAATGACTTTAGTTAGCAAATCTTTTCTCCAATGACATTCACCTCGGAATTGTATAAAGCTATAGACTTGAGTAGTTCATAGTGCCAATAATGTGATACAACTATGTTCAGTGACATTGCATTATGGTAAGGTTACTATTTGAGTATAACATAACAGAATGTTACAAATGAATGACTTTTTGCAGGTGTATTCAGGAAGCTAACTGCAAGTGCCAAAAAAACAAAGTGCAGTGAGGTGGGGCTGTGGGCTCGATCCATCTCCAACCATTTATATTGGACTGCAGCTACCAGTGGTGGGAATGCAGACATGGCCGTGCAGAAATGGACCTCTGTGGCTCGTCACGTTAGTAACATTCATGACGGCCATGGTGATCTGTTTCCAAGATGTCAGCATGGAGCCATTCAGAAACAGTGGGTGGAGAAAGGTGGGTATATGCACATAGTGTTTGTGTAGTTGTGGGCTACCAGAGTTTGGTTATGAGAACAACAGATGCCAGTGGGTGCTTCAGTGTTTTATACGAGTGAATTTTGCTACCAACTTCGGCGTAGCACCATGTACCGGTAAACGGAGAGTTGTATGTCTACCATTGATTTTCAGGAAAAGCTTACTGTGAGGTTTTAAAAGATCCACAACCTCTGGATGTTACATTGTGTTGACAGGAAGCAGAGCCCAAAAAGTGATCGAGGAAGTTGTCCTGAGCTCGAGGCTGCTCAAAGATGTCCGCCAGCTGTCCCCTGCAGAGCAGACATCATGCCTGGAATCATTTCATAATGTGGTCTGCTTCATTGCAAGCAAACATGGACATTTTTTTCACCCATCAATGGAAGCAAGGTACGCTCACTATTTACTTGTGCTTCTCCAAACAAATTGGAAAACTTTATTTCACTTTACGCTTATAAAACAAATTTTGTGGTTTCAGTGTTAGCCTATTTTAATACCATGACTTTTGTGCTGTGCTTGCAGAGTTATTTTGGCAACACTCCACTTTAATGAGAATGTGGCGAAGGACCAGGCCAGAAAAAAAGATGGTGACCTGCAGTGGAAGGTTTCCTATCCAAAATATAAGAATGGTGGTGCTGTGGTGAAGCCAGTCAAGGAGTCCGCCCCATATGGTGAGATCACTTATTGATAACCTCCAGTTATTCTAAACAAACATCAGAGCTTGCACACGTTGCTGCATCTACAATTATGATGGACACTGATTTGAAGATGTGAAATATTTTTTGTTTGAAGTCCATTCATGTATTGAATAGAGTATCACTGTATCCTGCTCTCAGAACTACTTTTAAAACAGCTAATCACATTTTGTTAGGTTTATTTTTAATTTTATTTCACCATTTATGACTCTTTAGAAAAATCTGTTGAGCATTTTGTTGTCCTGCTGTCATTCCAGACTATGCCAGACAGCTGATGGAGGTTGTGTGGCAGATGCGCCTGGAGTTCCCATCTTATAAAGACAGTCTGGTCCCAGAAACTCCGGTTCCACCCGTCACCTCTACCATGGAGAAGATTTCTAAGACTGAAGCGATCGCTGCCCACAAGTCACCTTTCAACACAACATAACTGATGTGAAATTACCAATTAAAAATAAATCTGTTGATCAACATTTCATTTCATTGAATTTCACTACCATACCATACCATACCATTTTATTTATAAAGCACTTTAAACAGGAACAAGTCCACACCAAAGTGCTGGACAAACAAACACGCAACAGGCAACACAGACAATGAAGTACAACACGAAAAACATAAAGGACACTACTGCATGAGAAGGTCATTTTGTGACTAAATCTAGGAATATCTCCCATTACATGTAGTGAAAGAGTTTTTCTGTTTCATGAAAAGTAAGTTCAGCAAGGTCTCAAAAAATAACTAAAAATGTGAAAAGCATTTTCAACAGATGCAGTAATAGTCTGTTATTATATACATTTATTGAGATTTTTACATTTCACAGATTTAGACACATCATGGGTACTGGAAACCACAGTACTGTTGCAAAGGAAATGCATTTCTGATCTTGGAGACAGCACAGGCAGGGTGAATTCTTCTGTCATGTCTGCGTAGAATGAAATAGATGAATCTGCTCAACCTTCTAGCAATATATCTGTAGATCCTGGGAACACACAGTTACATATATTGTAAAGAAAAGTAATGATGGGGAAATGTAATGCAATTAAAGAAAATCTGTATCACAAATATTTACTGCATACTGCTGAACAGGAAAAATAGAAATAAATAAATCCATAACACTAAGGTTTTTCCTCTAAAATAATCAAATATGCTTCAGTTACACAAAAAACAGACTGCTAAAAAGTAAAGTGTTAAAATTATGATCTGGTCATCTTTGATTTAACAAACTGAAATTTGTCAGTAATAATTTCTCAGGAATAACTGACTTACTCATGACGTGGTTCATTGTCCCCGATTGGACCTTGATCCTGCAGGTACAGTATTCATAGAAGGACATCTCCAACACCCATCTGTTCAGGCAGTTGACTTCAAATCCTTCATGGTGAGTGATGCAGCTTACATCTGCTTCCTGCAGCCTGAAGGAGAAGGCATCTCCTGGCAGCAGATGCTCTCCCGCTGTGTCTGCATAGGGAAACTGCCCACATGTACACCTGCTGCAACAGCAATAAAGCAGTAGATAGCTACCTACATACATTTATATTGTAAACAAAACACATTTTATCACATCAAACTGACAATTAAGTTACATTTGGTAATAATTACCTCAATACATTTTTTACATTGCTGATTTGTAAAAAAAAATAAAATTAAAAAAAATAAATAAATAAAAATCATACTTAGATCCTCCTAAATGAGCATTTCCAGGGATATGATATACAGTTATAACATCACTATAATTTATTAACATTTTGTCTAAATACTTTTGTACGTTATTGTAATTAGGCTATTTTTTCTACTAAACACTTTGAGTGTTTGATGTGATGGGTCACAGATAAACACAGAACCCCTGGGCTTAGACACGGACAATGTGAAGCTATTAGCTGCAGCATGCTAACGTTAGCATGCAGTGACGCACGGCTATTTGTATTTCCAGGATAGAAATGCCCATTAATGCACTAAATCAAACTGTTTTTGACAAACTAAAGTGATATGGGGGGTGGGAATCGATTCTTACCATTCCACGTTACCAACTCTGTCATTGGGCTCATTGTCTTGGAGGCCATGATGGCACAATATGCGTCATTTCCTGTCCAACAAAAATTACCATAATTCGGCAGGAAGTGCAGGAAGAATGTAAAAAAAGATTTCTTTAAGCTACTGACTTGAAAAAAGCATACACAGTATGTTTATGTGTGTTGTTTACTATATGAAATTCTTGTTATATCGATTTTTTCAGATTTGATTTCATTTCTCCCTTAACAGTCTTTCCCTCGTTGCAGAGCTATTTGTCCCACAAACAATGCGGTCCCTTATTAGTAAATCCTTAATGTCGCCGAAATTGCAGGTGTTGGCCAATACTCTTAAATCCATAACATATCTGTCAATATTCTCATCCTGTCCTTGGTCTGTAACAAAAAACTTGTAACGCTCAACAGTCTCATTCAGCTTAGGAGTGCAATGGCTGTCAAACAGTGTCATCAATGAACTCACTGCAGCTGTAGAACCGCTCATCAGTGTTATGAAAAATTCTCTACCCCTTTCTCCAAGAAGGAAGTTGAACAATTTCACTTTAGTTGTTTCCTCTGCATAGTTCATTCAACCTTTATTTAGTCAGGTAAATCTTATTGAGCCTCGTGGACTCATTTACAAAAGCGACCTGCTACAAACTAAAGAATGATGAACAGCAATGATGCAATTACCTTAAACAATAAACAATAGAAAAACTAGCAAAACTAGCAAAACATTATAAGATAGATGTAAAAAATCAAGAACAAGAACATATCTGCATTTGGTTTATAGTGAGGTCTATGTACAGTGTAAACTCCTCTTTCCAACTTTTCCAGGTCTTTGCCAAGTTGGCTGAATCCAAACAAAGTGTAGGCACCGGTGTGAATGCACCCTAAAGGTGGAGGTGGGGAAACGGGGCAAGGTGCGTTCTGGGGCAAAAACGAGAGTGGGAATTTACAGCCACTTTTATATTAAACTAATAGATCACCCGGTTACATCCATAAACTGAAATGAATTACTGTAATTACTTTAGTTGCTGGATGTCCGATATTATTTTTTGTTTCTGAAGAGTGAATGCGGTCGAAAATTTGTTGACGGTCCCTAAGCGAACCATGACGTCTCTGAGAAGGGGCAGCAGACTCAGCACAACTGCCCGAAATCAGACTCCATGAAGCGGACTGACGAGAGCAACGCACCCCTGAAGCCACGGAGCTCGAATATCCAACTTCCAACATGAAACTCTTTTTTTTTTTTTTTCCCATTTATAGATGGCCTCCCTTCACACCTTTTAGCCATCCTCTCACTCCAATATTTTTTTTTTAAGAGAGAAAGAAAGAAAAGAGAAAGTAAGACAACAAAACAACAATTATCCACAAAAAGAGCACAAGGCAAACACACCCAACCTCCGTCCACAATCCTGCAAAGCACATGACAGAACACAGCAACGAAACATACATGCATAAAGACTGATAATATTCATGACCTTGCAGTAGCTTTCTATAAATACACATACCCATTCCTACAAATATATATACAGTATACATACATATACATTTATATTCATTCATATACCCATCTACATATCTGCATATATCTACATATACATCCCTGCATCCATTTGTGTGTGGTTGTGAGCATGCATAAGTGAATAAGGTTCCTCCAATAGAACATTTAGCAGCGACTGTGAAGCATCAGAGATCCGTCCCCCCAAAGCCCGAGACAGACGAAGGGGCGATCAAAGCCCAAGACCCCAGGAAGGACCCCGAGCCCAGAGTCCCCAGGACCACCCGAACAGGACGAGCCACTCGCCCACTCCCCAGATCCGACCAAGGGGAAGAACCGGACGAACCCCACCAGCGACCACACACAATGACCCCCCGGGGTCAACAGCGACAAATACACAGGCCCCCGCCGGAGCCCGCTGCACCGACGTAGCCCCAGGGCCGGTCACCGAGGCTCGGGCACCGGGGACGCCCATCCCTCAGGCCCAGACCCGACAGGACCAGAGGACACGAGCCCCACCAGGCAGCCACCAGGCCGAGCCGACAAACGCCCAAGCGCCCAGCCCCAGATAGTGAGGGCCCCAAGCACGCCCGCAGGCAGAGGAACACCCACCAGGGGGCCACGTGGCAGGAGCGCGACATTCAGTAGCCTCAGAAGTATCAGAGAGGGGGCAGTCCAAGTCCTAGCCTGACACTTAAACATTCATACACAGACACACTCATTCAGACCCACCCTCATACTCACCCTCAGTCACAGAAAGACAAACAATAACGACACGCTCCATTCATAATCCCGATGCACACTCTATACCCCCTAGGTCCAAGACATGTACCTGCTCCCTACATGGGGCAGCCCACATCCAAACCCAGGAGGTAGACCCATTCATTCCGGGGTGGAGAGTACAGGGTATATGCAGAAATTCTAGAGTTGAATTTAATACCTTTTAATACCTTTTTAATACCATCAAAATATTTTTTAATACCATCACGGCACCGAGCTGTAACCGTAGCGGCAACCTGTTGTATTTCAGTTCCATGCAACTAATTGTAAAGTGATAAGATTACTGTCATTTTCTTCCTAAGCTTTGGTAGTAAATGTAGTTTTATAACAATTACTGGATACAGTACATCAATTTGCTTCTTGCCTCAATAAAAGCACTGACCTATTTGTTATTTAAATCTAACCCAAGAGAAAAAGTTTAATTGTTCCCACACACAGCATATCTCTAATGGCAAACAAAAAACTGTAAACTTGAAAACAGAACAGTTTAGTTAAAGTAATTCAACACTGAACACATGCATAATTCAAAAAGAGAGGGAGAAAAATAATAACTACTGTATTTTTCATCCTGTAAGTTGCAGTTTTTTGCATAATTTACATGCCTTGCAACTTATAGGACGAAGTGACATATTTATAGATTTTTTCCCCCCATATTTATAAACCATTTGACTGAAATATGGCCGTTTCCATTCATTCTGACTGAAAAAAAAAACCTGCAGTTCCTGATGGCCCCATAGGGTATGGCATGCTGTTGGCTGTTGTATCATGTAATAGGAAAACGTGCCTTTAATGACAAATTAAAAAAAGTTCAAGACAAAAACAACTGGTCTTTATTTATTATACTATTTATTATACTATTATACTATACTTTGTTTTTTTTATTGCACTTTTTAGAATTCACCATGTCCTGGATGACTGAGAATCTTCACTAGCTATTAATGACCCAATCGGCCTGCCATACTCTCCCCACCTCTCTGCTCACTGCTTCAATCCAGCAGCCAGCTGCACCGCCCCGGCGAAATGCAGCTAATTTGACCATTAAAGTGCATTTATTAAGAAAATGATAGACAGAAACACATCTCTGCTATAATTTCGAGCTAACAAATAATTGTTTAGGTATTTTTCTTGTTAAATGACGGCGAAACGAGCCGCGCTCCTTTTTCCTGTTTTCACCGCTGAGCGATCACGGTGCACACAGGCAGCGACACTTTAAAAAAATAAATAAAGCCGAATTAACCATTAAAGTACATTTATTAAGAAAACGTTAGACTGACACACACCTTTTGCTATAATTTCGAGCTAACAAACAATTGTTTAGGTAAATTTCTTGTTAAATGTCGGAGGATAAAGTCGCGCTCCTCTTTCCTGTTTCTTTTTACAGACATGATCAGCCTCGGCCAGCTGTAAGTGCGCGCGCACACTGACTGACGATATGACGTCTTTGTTTTAGCTAAGGTCCTACTTGGAACATAAAATTAAAAAAGATAAATAAATTCACAGACCTTTTTTAAGACGCCAGAAAGGGAAAAATATAGTTGTGTAGGTTTTAAAAAATTTAATACCTCGTCAGATGACGTTTATTACTTTTTAATACTTTTTAATGGCCTTAATTTGTGTTAATTTCATTTACTACCTTTTACTACCTTTTACAACCCCGTGGATACCCTGCCATATATTCTGTGTTGCACTGCAGTGACCGACTGAAGGGGAACTGGAGGTTATGCACCATAACCAATGTTCCCCGAGGGAGGGAACAAAGTGCAACACTCTTTTGCCCCTCCAATGCACAAGCTCAGGCGAAGTGCTTGCAGAGGCAGAACGTGAGGCGTCCTCCGTTTTTATTCCAGAGGGGCGTGGCCTCTGGAGACGTAGACGCCTCACTTGCCTTAAAAGGCGTGATTGTAATGCTTCAGGTGAACAGCGCGTGGCGCAATTCCCATATATTCTGTGTTGCACTTTGTTCCCTCCCTCGGGGAACATTGGTTATGGTGCATAACCTCCAGTTTTGCTTAAGCATTTATTAATACAACGTGCCACGGACTGGCAGACCAGTTTGAATACAGTAGCACCTCGCTACATCGCAGTTCGACTTTTGCAGACTCGCTCTTTTGCGGTCTTTCAAAGTAAGATTGTACACGACACACGACTGTCAACTTTAATATTACTCACGTGATTGGGACACTACGAGGTACAGTAAAAAGTTAACAAAAAACTTTGGACAGGTGCCGTCATTTTGTAGTTTTCTTTCAATAAGCCTACATTTTATCACCAGTCAAACGGACTACATTACCCAGAAGCCAAAGTGAGTTTCTGCTGAAATGGAGGGAAAGTTTTGATCTGATCTGAAAAAGTTCAGTTATTCATGGAGACGTTGGCGCTCAGTGGTTGCAGAGAAACGTACAGAACCGCAAGGAATTGGACCAGAACTGGACTTCCAGCCTCATCGGTCAATCTGACGGCTGCTCATCTCCACTCTTGAGCAGGGACGTGTTGCCAAATGGCCGCGTGCGCTACGAAAATAAATTGTAAAAAATTGAATTTGATCTCAAATGTCTTCTACAGGTCAACAGTTGGTAGATGAAACCCATATACAGTAATTACACTCTGTAAGCAGAAAAAATATCTGCCGAGTGGTTTGATTTATAACAATATAAACGGCAGTGCTGGGCAGCGCTAATCCAAAAATTTGTTCCGCTATTTCTAAAGCACTTATTGATTTATTTAGGTCCGCAATTTCAAAAGCACTTATGTATTAGCAATGCTAGCGGACGCTAATGCTAACACGCTAACCGCCATTTTGAACAGGGCAAATGGCGAAATACTTTTTTTAATCCAGCAGATTTGACCATTTGAACCGGTTAAGCTCAGAAAAACCTTGTGCTATAAAGTCAGCTAAGAAATATATTTTTTCTCAGCAAAGAAATAATTGTTTTTACCGTGTTTTCATGGAAAGTCCTTATCTTCTGTGGCCGTCGCGGCCGCCATTTTGAAGAGGGCATATGGCGAAATACTTTTTAAAATCCAGACGCGTCGCGTAGGCCGCTGAGAAACATCCATAAGTTCACCCTCCATGTTAAAAACTCTTCGTCTGACTCTTCGAAAACAAGCAATAAGGCTGCAGAGTAACACACTGGCTGCTAACTGAGAGCGCTCGCTCTAGCAAAGAGACTGTGAGGGGACGCTTTTTTGTCACGGACCACATCCGGCGCTGACAGGATATGGTCTGTTAGCAGTCGTCCGGGCCTGTAAATACGTTTTTTTCGTTTTTACTGATAGATAATTAGTTATTATCGGTACTGCATTTTAAATAAAAATAGCGCAAATCCGCTTATGAATGATAAAAGTTAGTCAAACCGCTGTTACGCTGACAAAAACGTTAGGTCTGCTGTAAGCGGATTAGCGCTACCTAGCGGTCATATGCCCACCTTTGATAAACGGAAATCTTGCTAAAAAAACAGCTAACAGTGGTTAGCTCCAGAGCAGGAGGCGGGCAGCGACACAGTCAGTCCGACCAGAGGAGGCTTTTCGGACACATGAGCTAGAAACGGTCTGGAAATGCCCCCCTAGTGGACAAAAGTGGTACTGCACTATTTTTTTGCCCAAAATGAAAAACAGCGATATCAGAGCCAAAAATGGGTCTAAAAATATAGGAAAAAATCCATAAATAACACGCTTCGGCGTATAACACGCAGGGCATTCAAATGAGTAAAAAAACTGCGTGTTTTACGCCGATTTTTACGGTACATAGATGTGATGGTTTTGCTCTAAATCAGAGGATGTGGTTCAGCCGTGTGAATATCTCCAGTAAACAGCTTTTGATCACGTCCAGATCCAGTGAGACTTTGTCCATCATGGACGCACAACGTGCTTGCTCTGAACTCACCAGAGTGTCCTTGTCAGCCTCAGCAGCAACGCTCGTCGTCTTCAAGCCTTCCGTGGCGTCCTCCACCTTCTCCTGGATCTCTGGCAGCAGAGCCTCCAGCTCCTCCAGCTCCTTTCTCTCATCTGGCAGAGCTTCTGGACCTTCAGCTTTGTCGAGCAACCCGTGCAGTTTTTCTGAAAGAGCAGGGGTGGAGCCGTTAGCAATGCAGCTCGGACAGCTTCCAACAGCAGAGTGACTGCTCTCACCCAGCCGGCTCTTTATGACAGAGATGGAGTTGTCGAGAGCCTCGATGGCCTCGCGGTGCTGACAGTTCAGGCTGTAGGTCACACCCAGCTGGTAGTGGGTCTCAGCCAGCAGGCGGCTGTCAGGCTCCAGGTGCTTCAGCTGCAGCTTCAGGCATTCCTGGAAATCCTCAAGAGCCTGCGTATAGTTCCCTTAAAGCAGACAAGACACTGTTCAGTTCCAAGGCTCAAGATCAGTTTACCACCAACATGTTCCACAGCACAAGAGGCTTAAAACAATGCAGAGATGTCACATGCAAGACTGGAGCTCTGTTAGCATCGTGCTGGTACCTGACTCAGCAGAAACTTCACCCAGACTCAGGTGGGTCTGAGCCACCATCAGCTGATCCTCCTTGGCATCGCTCCTGGTGGAGAGAACACGAAAGACCTTGGTTTGCTGAATACGAGTCAGACCTCAAGCTGGATTTATAAATGACAAAGGCCAGTCTTAGTCCTGACGTGGGGGTGTGTGATGAAAATCACATAGACTGCCTCTCCTACCACCAGTTGACACCACACCATGTGCATTCCCTCCCCCTGTTAAAAACTTAGTTCTGCGTTGACTTCTCAGGATTTATCCCCTGCAGGAGATCGAGTCTGAACAGTTGGTGAGACAAAGACCGTCTAAACCGTGTCATGTCTCTCACCTTTCGTAGATCACTTTAGCAACTTCTAACATCTCCCAGGCCAGCTGCAGGTTTCCCACCTCCTCATCCTCACTGTCCTGTTAGGAGGAATAAACCAGAGTTTAAAACCTGGCATGTTTAGCAGGAGTGCAACGAGACTCTCATATTACAAGACAAACTACTGGACCCACAAAAAACAGACAAACAGTTTTAAAGAAAAAAAGCTTTGCAAGGACGCGTGTACAGCCTCTTATAACATCCTGTTCTACCGTACTTTTCACTAGATAAGTCACACCTTTTCGCATAAATTAGCATACCCTGCAACTTATACAGCGAAGCGACTAATATACGTTTCCCCCCATATTTATAACCCAATTTTTGGCTGAGATCTGACGATTTTATTCATTCTGACATGGAAAACATTGAACACTACCATTTTCAGCCACTAGAGGGCCCTCGACTAATATGGCAAGCCAAGTGTCTCATTAATAGTTAAAAGTGGCTATTATTGAGACACTTGTCTTGCTCCGGAACGCCTGGAGCAATCGTAGAATCAGCTGAATTTCGCCACACCACCCGGGCGAAATGCAGCTGATACACTAGTTTCAAGCATGAAATATTTGGATTTGTGCCTTTCCCGTTTTTCTGACGAGAGCTGCTGTAGAAGCTTGTTGCTGGAAGTGCTGCTATTTAGTGTTCACTTAAATTAGTGTAATGTCATGTGACCACTAGATGGTGCTGGTAGTGTCTATATTATAAATATTATAAAAATAAATAAAATAATAAATGTCACATTTTTGTCATCTGTGTATGTTTCCCATACAAGACGAAATTCGTCTCTGCATTTAACCCAACCACCACCAGGTGGTGCAGTGAGCAGCCATAGAAAGGGCCCGGGGAGCTGGGGAAATAGGTGTGCACTCATAGACACCCCAAGGTGTGTAGTGGCCGGGGTTTGAACCTGTGTCCTTCGGGTCCCAAGTCGGCAGCCCTGCCTCTATACCATCTTGGCCCCTATTATAGACTATAATGAAAAACAAAAAGGCAAAGTTGAAAAAAAAAGAAGTCTAAAGCCTCCAGTATAGCTGTGCGTTGTGTCCAGCGCCGCTGGACTCGCGTGTGCTGCGCACCGGCAGTTCATATTATACTCTGTGCAAGCGCAGCTCTCTGGAGTGCAGGCTCCAGCAGCTGCAGCCGGGCGGAGCGTTTACCTACAGGACAAATTGAGGTCGCTGATTGGTTATTCGCTGACACGCGAGGCAGTTTATCAATGCGCGCGCGTAGGCGGTCGTAAAATTTGAGCTTGGCGCATTCACGCCCGCGATCAGAGGCTTTTGTCGCGGTGCTCACACGGCGTGCCGCAGCGCTCGGACTCACGCGGAGCTATACTGGGGGCTTTATGGTGCAGAGGCAAAAATGTAATGTCCTCACGTGAGGATGCAGGGTCTCAGGAGGAGAAAAAAAAGTCCTGAATGTTGTTCATACTTTGTTAATGCTACTTGTTTGTCTCTTGATCCTACAACTAGGTAAGGTTACAGTAGACCTAGCCCACTACTGGAGTTTTAATTAGATATTTTAAGCTACTTATACATGATGGATGATCATATTGCTTTATGCTAAGCAATTAGTAAGAAGCTGTGATTATTATTATATTTTCATATTGGCTAGTTATTTTCCCCCCTAAAACTTAACTTAGGCTACACTGTGTTTCTTAAGACTATGGCTACGATGTGTGAAAGCAGTGGAGCATGTTCTATTCACACAAGGAGAGCTGTTGGTCAGGCTACTTCTCGTTATGCCATTAACTCTAAAATAGTTACTGAATCAAGTGTTACTTGTGTAGGTAAAACTAGATGTTAAAGAGCAACTCCACACCCTGTGGATCGGTAACTCCTTCCAAAATCTCCCTGAAAATGGGCGTGTCGAGAGACAAGGAGGGGCGGAGGTAGAGTTGTGCTTTTGTTCACGCCTCCACTTGCAACAACCTAAAACAAATGGACCTTACCAAGCTCCGCCCAGAAACGCCCCCTAAGCTCCAACATGGCTGCACGTCTCCCAAGCGCAGCTTTGGTGTCAATGGAAAACATGGCGTCGACTGACTGCAGGGTATTTTTGAGTCGAATAGTGTATCATTTCTGCCAGATTCCAACAAAATATCAGCCATGACAATGGACAGGGGAACCAACAAGTTCATGTTATTTTTTTTTGGACGTTATCAAGTTGTTTGATCCACGCGATGCCTCCAAACAGCGTGCGCGTCACCGCTAATGCTACCGTCTGATGGGGAAAACAGCAGCTCCTCACACGCTCAGGCTCAGCATTATTACAGCTGTGGACAGGATCACTGATGCCTATTGTTCTGCAAGGCTGGGTAAGTCAGGCATTCATGGTTTTGAGGGTTACTTTTGAAATCAGCGATTTCTATTGTTGGCAAAAGTTTGTGTGCCTTGGTCGCAAAGCTAATGCTAACTGTAATCTCCATTCATTCCTTAAGTGGTTGGTTAGCCGTTGCTGCTTTAGCTGCTAAACACGCCGACAGCGACTTTTGTGAGGGCAAACGAGCTCAGCCGTCCGGTGTGTTAGTTAAAATCCAGCCTTCGTGTCACGATTTTGTGCAGTTTTAGGTGAAATCGACAGTAGAGCTCGTTGTGTTAACTAGTGTTGTGAAATAAAATAATATATTTTTGTCTTCATGTTTCATTTGCTCCTAATTTGCTGCAAGCTGATGCAAGCAGAAGCGTATCTTGTTTAGAAAATGTTTGTGCAAACATTACAGGGACTTTCCACTCAACCTGGAGGGGTAAGAAGAACATTCTTGTGTTTCCGGTCTGGCCAGTGTTTGTATAGCTGGGACTTTTTACTTTGAGGGGCAAGAAAAACATTCTTGTAGCATGAGCTTATAGGCAACAGAGGAGAATATAAGGAGCAGACTTCCTCCTCCAGACAGACAACGCAGGACCAGCCACGAGGGACTAACCCATCAGGTTGTATGCTGTCTCCATTGAATGCGCATTCATGTTCTTTGTCCTTCTATCTATATTTCTCTCCCTCTCTCTCTCTCTCTCTCTGTCCTCTCATTTGGATCATATATATGACTTATAAAATATAACAAAAGAATTCTGTGACTTTTAAAACTTATGATTATTAAAACTGGTTTGGAACTTTAAAGTGCGAGTCTGTCGTGTTTTCAGCGTATCTCCTTCTTTTATCCAAAGTGAAGCCAAAACAACGAACTTGGGGTGAAACGCCAACAATTTGGAGGTCCCGACCGAGATTGGTTGCACGCGGACAGGAAGGGGGAGTCCAGAACACTGATCAGTGACCGGTCATCTCAACGAAAAAGGTAGGCAGATTCCTGTTTAAACAAAATCTGTGATTGGGAATTTTTATAGGCAAATTTATTCAGTGTGATTGGACTCCAGTCAGTAAAGATAAGGAAATAAAACGAGTAGGTATTTATACACGTAAAAGTAAAATAATAATACCCAAGTCCCAGGTAAAACACGCAGTGGTCGAGCCTCCCAGAGAGCCGACGGGCTTCTGGAACAGAGGGGTCGGGGTTCTAGGATAAATAAATAATTTATTCGCCGCTGACCCTGTAACTCTGAGACCAAGTTAACTGTAAACTTGCTAAAGTGGTGACTAGCTTAAAAACAGTGACAATTTAGACTTACTTATAATTCGAGATTAAATAAGTAAGGGCGGGACTAGGGTGAGAGTTTTGAAATAAACGCGCTGACTTTCGCTGATAAAATAATCCGATAAGAGTTCCAAACCTAGATCATTTAAATAAATAAAATAAAAGTAGTCACAGAATACTAAAATTTTTTTTTATGTTCTAAAATAGTGGGGTTCCTGATAATGTGAGTCAACACACAAACATACCAATCTTATTTTACACTCAAAAGGTTCTAAAAAAAATTTTTTTTTTCATTGCTAAAGTTTTCTGGTGTCAGAGTCTCGCGTGAATGAAGTGCAAAAGTTGGCCTGTCCATTGTCTTTCATGTTTGATGTTTGTCTTTTGTCAAGAACTATAAGGCCAACTGCGTGAATGAATTACAAGAAAAAAGTTCCGGTTGTTCCAGTATCAATAAAGATTAATAGGCTTGGTGTGTGTGTGACATGGAGGAGAGTTTCGAGAAAAAAAACTTGAGAAAACCTTGCTTAAAACAATGACCGAGCAGATTAAAATCATAAAAAATGCAAAGTCCTTGTTAGCTCAGGATAAAAAATAAAAAATAAAAAAGAAAGAAAAAACTACTTTTAAAAAGGTTAAAAGAACTAGATCAGCACTCAGAAAAATAGCACTATAAACCTAATGTGGGAACAAATACTTAAAATTCGGAAAGAGAAAGACGGGTTGAAGAATGGTATATTTAATGTTTATGAGAAGCAATCTGAAATCTGAAACTAGCAGAAATAAGTCCAAAGAAGCATAATCCAAAATATCTGAAACAATCAGGAATTAAAAAAAAAAAAATCTGAAGTAAGGAGAAAATAAGCAAAGCTTTAATGGACTAAAACCAGCTGAACAATAGCTAAAATAAGAGCATGGTTTTGCTGAATTAGGCT
>JBBPBX010006611.1:0-11692 GCA_038048925.1 Garcialebias charrua
GATCAGTTCCTCCAAATCCGAGGCCATGGTCTTGAGCCGGAAAAGGGTAGCGTGCCCTCTCCGGGTCGGGGAGGAGGTCCTTACCCAAGTGGAGGAGTTTAAGTATCTCGGGATCTTGTTCACGAATGAGGGAAAACTGGAGCGTGAGATCGATAGGCGGATAGGTGCAGCGTCCGCAGTGAAGCGGGCGCTGTACCGGTCTGTCGTGGTGAAGAGAGAGCTGAGTCAAAAGGCAAAGCTCTCAATTTACCGATCGATCTACGTTCCCACCCTCATCTATGGTCATGAGCTTTGGGTTATGACCGAAAGAACAAGATCTCGGATACAAGCGGCTGAAATGAGTTTTCTCCGCAGGGTGGCTGGACTCTCCCTTAGAGATAGGGTGAGAAGCTCAGTCATCCGGGAGGGACTCGGAGTAGAGCCGCTGCTTCTCCACATCGAGAGGAGCCAGTTGAGGTGGCTCGGGCATCTGGTTAGGATGCCTCCTGGACGCCTCCCTGGTGAGGTGTTCCGGGCATGTCCCACCGGGAGGAGACCCAGAGGAAGACCCAGGACACGCTGGAGGGACTATGTTTCTCGGCTGGCCTGGGAACGCCTTGGGATTCCCCCAGAGGAGCTGCTCCAAGTGGCTGGGGAGAGGGAAGTCTGGGCCTCCCTACTTAGGCTGCTACCCCCGCGACCCGACCCCGGATAAGCGGAAGAAAATGGATGGATGGATGGATGTAAGAAACATGAGGGAGATAGTATATTGTGTCCTTAAACACAAATAGTGTCACCCAGATGTAACTAAAGGATTTTAACAGGGGTCAGTATTAAGCTGACCTCTTTATCCTTAATTAACTTACTTATTCAGATTGAATAGTAATTTCACGGATTCTTTTCTTTTTCAGTTTACCCAATATTTCTGTGATCTTTATGATGGATAAATAAACAGAGCTATAGAGTGACAAAGACGTTAACTTAGTTGGTATGCCAGGCGACACTACCATTTATTTAAAATAAATCACTAAATTAACACCATTACACTTGATTGATATGATTTCACTTTCTTTCAATTTAATACGTCAGCACACTTAAATTCAACACAACAGACTTCAATACTGGATGTTAACATATTTAGTCTGTGGGCTCTTTAGCTTAAAATAGTTTCCAGCTTAGATTGAGAGGGAAAAGAATAGGAGGAGAGATGGTTTAAAGGAAATTATTGTGAGCATGAGACCAAAGTGACACTTCTCATCCGACTTCTGCTAAAATCCAGGTACGTTTGTAAACAGCTCTTTACCTTTTGACGACAGCCCGGTAAGAGAGAAGACCTTGTAACTTTTCAGATGTACGGGTCCGTGTGGGAACCAGCACCTCTGAGCAGGTTATTCGTTTACGTTTCCAACGTCTCCTGGTTTCCGCATCGACCATCAGAAAATGTGTCAGCTTCAGGCCTCTGACTTCAAGATAAACTTATTCCATGAAGGAATAAACAAAGTCTTGAGCTTACGCTCGTTCGAAGTGGATTCATAACGGCATGTTATACAATCCTTAGCTGAATGACTGTCCTTGGCGGGTGACAGGCATTCATTCAGCTCTTTGGGACGTCTTCATGTCTTTGAAGCTCCCAGAAACTCTGGAACCTTCTCGTTCCTTCCAAACTCTGAAGCGTTTCAGCAAAACTTAGGACTTAAGGAAGGACCAGTCGAGGAGTTCACTTGTCTTATCACGACCCAAGGTTACAGCCCGAGCAGAGGGAAATTGTTTAGGAAAAGACAGAGCAGCTGGAGCCCTCTTCATGAGAAACAACGGATTAAACTGTCTTCTTATTTCTAAACAAAACAGTCTGGTCTCTCTGACCCGAGACTTCACCTTTAACACAGCAGTGAACACCGTTTAACTCTTACAGAATAACACAGCTTAAAAGCACACATCATGAAAATGACAAAAGTTATTCTTTTGATCACATCAGCCTAAAATCAAAGATAGAAATAGTCTCTTTTGGTGACTATGTTCTCAGATTACAGCTAATGGAATGATTTTGTGGTAAATGTCTTGCTTTACTGAGAGGTCAGTAAAGGTCATCTCTGGAACAGTTCAAAAGCACACAGGTTTATCAAAGTGGACACGCCCATGTCCATTACATCTCCCCCCTTTTGGAAGTCATCGCCAGTCCTTGGGGATGAGGTCCAACACGAAAGGAAACCTTGAACTGTCTCTGATCTTGAAGTAATCCAGCAAGTGGAAAAGAAAAATCAAAAATTATAATCCCATAAAGTTTTTGGAAATTCCATACTGTTCGGAGGTAATCCCATTGCGAAAAGCTTTTAATCCCTTGGAAAGCAAAGTCTTATAATCCACAGCGGTAATTCCCAAGCAGTAATTCCACAACGGTTAGTTTTGTTGATTGATCAGCAACAATTGGTTTCATAATCAGCATGTAGAGGGGATCCCTCGATTGACGCAGAGGAGGCGACCCTTGGATGAAGGTTGAAGACCAAGCGTTGGAGCTGCAGGTCCCCACATCGAAGGTTGTTGGCTGGTTGGTTTCCAGTCAGTGCCACTCTGGTTCTATGTGTCATGCAATTATGTGGTTTTTTAGGTGGGCTTATGATTGGGATTTTACATTAGGCCCTACCTATATGCACCTGGTATGTAAGCTATCATGGTTTAGATCAGCTACAATTACCAATTAAGGGGTGGATCAATTCTGTAAAATTAGATATAGGGATCTGTACCTATAAAATTTTGGAGGGCTTCTGTAACGAAGGCCTCTAATTCCAAACTATTCCTCCATTCATTACTTAGTTTAGGTTAAACTAAAATAGAAAAATGAAATATAGTTTGATCTAAATGTCTGTTGTCTTTTAGACGAACGACGCAAGATTTGGTATTCCTAGTAAATTTTGAAGTCTATGGCGAGACTCATCAAAATGAATAGATAATCTAGAATAGAAACGATCGAATCGGTTCAATTTAGAAATTGTGAGACCAGTGTAGTTTATGGTACCTTGAGTAGCTTTAAACTACATTGACTCTTCGACGATTGAGATTTAACAAAACGAACTGCATGTTGGCATAGTTAAACCCATATCATTCATTAACCAATGTTAATACAAAACCTTTTTGGCTGGGAGTGTTCAGAACCAAACAATATCTCAACTTATGACAACAATAATGACTAAACAACAAGGAAACAACGTTTCACTGCTTCGACACACTCTTGTCGTCAGATTCCAACATGCTACCCTTTCTGGGTTTCTTTTTCAAGAATTTCGCTTGTGGTGTGCGAACCTTTTTATAATCGTCTAGTTGGTCTTGAAGCGATTGGACGCGGCGGAATAGGATCACAACTATACCGGCTAAACCGCTTACTACCAGGGAAAGTATGATTATCACGACTATGATTAGCGTGTCAGCGCTGGACCATGAGTAAGTGATGGGTGGAAACGGAGTTCTGGTTTCAGATTTGAGGGTCTTTAGAACCTGGTTTATTTGTTCTACTTCGACGATTTTAGTTCCTTCGAATAGGATTTGCTTCACGGTACCGGGGTCTATCTCTAGGCTCATGTTTGTGAGGTACTCCGGGTATTCCAGAGTCGTTTCCCACCGTTCAGGATCGAGATAATAAAGCGTCAGATCACCAATGTGTATAGTTTTTCCCTTTGGGACACTAATCCACATTGTTTTATCCGGTAGATCCAAGTGTCTAATGGCCCCGGGGCGATCATAGACCATAACCGCAGTTCTGTCGGGAGTGTTGACCAACCAACGCGACCCAATTCTTTCTGCTTGGGCAGCAGTGACCAGGTGACGCGGGGTTATGGTCGTTGAGCACTTTGAGTTCTTTAAAACTGGGGTGACTCCGCAAATACCTGCGGCATGATTCCACATAAAAGGTCTACTTGTACACAGATAGTGTATCTCATGAGTGAGAGTACACATCTGGAGGTTCGGAGCTAAATAGGTTGTGGGGTCGCTTTCGTGATAAGCAACCACTTTTGGAGTATGGATTTTTATGTGATTTTCATCGTGCCAATTTCCAACATTAATAATAATAATAATAATAATAATGAATTCACTTTATAACGCACTTTTCATTAATGAAAATCTCAAAGTGCTAATGACATCTTTGAGTCTGTAAATGTTGTTCATAGAAATGATAGGTAGATTGATAATGAACCCGAATTCGCACTCTCTATGATCGACGTAAATCGGGATCGCGCTACCGAGAGTGTAAGCCAGTTGAGCCTGGATTGATCTTACTTTTTCGTTTGTAGCGGTGTTAAGGATGTCTGTTACCATGTCTAGAGAGACTAGATAGGGTGGGATTCTGCCAGTAACTAGCGCATCAACCGACGAGCTGATATCTCTAAGCATGTCAGCGAGGATACTATCCATCGCGTGTGCGATGACGTAGTCCCCTTCTACCTTACGTTTTAGCTTATCAACCATTTGTGCAACAACCTTGATTTCTTTGGTGTGAGTGTTCAACACTAAGACAGTCTTCTGAACCGTTTCGGTCACGTGAGTTAACTGTGTTTGTTGCCGATCCATTTGTGTTCTGATCCATGGGAATTCCTTTTGTATGTCACTAACGTGTTGTTTTAAGGACGTTATACTGACACTGTTGATTGTAGACAGACCTACGCCGAAAAGAGATCCGATGGCGGAGGCAACGTTGAGAAGTCCACTAAGGATACTTTTCTTTCGTCTACGCGTTCCACTCAGCTCCTGTTGTGTGAGGGTGAACTTACGTAGCTGCTTTAACATGTGTCGGGTTTGCATTCTGGATTGATAAAGTGTACCATGTTTCGTTAGTCCATTCGTCTTTGATTTTGATGTGCTGTTTGACCACCGTTTGGGGGTCGAAGCGGACGAAGACCTTTCGAGTGTACAACTGACAATCTGTGATGAGCAGTCCGGGTTGGTCCCTAAGACTGATGCCCGAGGTGGGTCCAAGGGTCACAACCTCGGACTTTCCTTCTTGGATGGTTCCCAAGAGGATGACGATTACTAGGAGTAGTTTCATCGTGATCCTAGGGAGACACAAAAAGATGGGTCTTAGCTTTTTAATAACAAATGGCATGTTAGATCCTGTTGATTTAAACGTTTGTTAGTGTTCAAACTTTCGTGAGCTTTAAGACTTAGTGCCTCTAAATCCCGGTTTTAGTTGTTTCTTTTAACAACTGAATAAGTTTAGAACGATTTAATTTATTTATTAACTTCTGCTTGGACAACCTTATTATCCCATGAAGTCGGTGTGTTTGTGAGATCTTTGGCCCTCATGCACGAAAATGTTCGTATTCTTATCCTGAATTTCTCCTACTTTTGTTCGTACGAAGTGTTCGTACGAACATGCCACGTCAGATCCAACAAAGGCTTCTATCCACAGGAAACGTGTGTATATGAGCTGTGTAAATAATGATGAATCCCACCTGTTCTATTCACCTGCTCGTGCACGCGGAAGGTTATTTACATAATTCCCACCCCTCAAAACACCATATAAGGCCACGTTTCCTGCCTTCTGACAGCAGGAAGTGTCCATTCATTCAAACACATGAAGTAAAAGGAGGAACTTCACGCGTTCGGAGTTCTGCTCTCAGTGGCGCGGCTACCCCCACCCCCCGCAAGTGTCGGATGGTCAAATATCTTTAATTTTACTGTGTTACATTATAGTTTCACTTATTCAGAAGAGTGGCACCGCTACCCCCCACCCCCCCGCAAGTGTCGGATGTGGTTTTGAACAGAAGCATTAAAATGTCTCGAAACTACAGTTAACTTCATATTAATATTGTAGTGCATATCTTTTGTCTCCCGTGGGTCGTCCAGTATCAGAAATCAAGAATAAATGGTTTGATCTGAAAATGGCTTCAAACATCGCCGCAGCACAGACAGGAGTGGTCAAGGAATAGTCTGAGATGGATGGTCAATAAATGCCACGCTGCGCAAGATGCCAACATGTTATGCAGCACAAAGCCCCGCATCCTTTCTGTGCGATGTTGGAAACAAAAACCCCTGTTCCTGGACTCAGAGTGCACGTGTGTCGCAGAAAGTGGTCCAGACTGGTGGGTCTGCTGGTCTCACTGGTCTAGACGCCTGCCCCCCCCCCCACCGCGCTTCTCCTCCATAGCAGCTCGGTTCTTCAGTGCGCGCGGCTCACGGCTCCATCGCCTGCACAACGCGGCGCACGGAGCTGAGGGCAGGTGATGGAGGCGGAGGAGGGGGGAAGAGGAGGTGGGGGTGGCACACACGCGCAGGTTCCACTCGGCTCGGAACAGATCGGTACTTTGGGCACTTCTTTTTTATGTGTGGCTGACTGAGAGGGGGATGGACGCACGGTGGAGCAGCGCATGAGGACGTGTTGGGTCAGCAGCTTTTCTCATGCGCGCTCCTCCTGGTCATCGCGCAACCACATTCTGCAGGTTATATTTCGAATCAGATATAAAAATCTATTGCTCCGATGGTGTTTGCACAGCAGTCCAGCAATAGCATGAAAATCAGTCTTAATTCGTACTTGTTCTGCGGCGGTGTATGGGGATTTTATGTACCTGGGTGTTAATTTGAGGAGCGGCTTTGATGACCAAGGGGAGCGCACGACTCATGAAGCCTGCGCGACACACCAGACAAATTAAACTTAAAATTATAATTCTAGTTCAAACAGAATAACCTATTGTCAAAAACAATTGTGGTGCGTGACTTTTTTAAACTCAAAATATTTTCTAAATAACGAAATATGTAGTTATTAGTGGAGAAATCCCGTCTGGATGACAGCAGACTGACGCTCCTAAAATATACGACAGGTCCGGACCACTCGTAAATTTTGTTCGTATCTGAAAAAAATCTTAGGATACGAAAACATTGTTGGATGCCACAAATGATCCTAAATCACTCGTACGAACAGTATAAGAACAAATCTGTGCGTACGAACGGTTCGTGCATGAGGGCCTTTGTCTTTTGTGGAGTCATTGAACGCCTTGTAAGGTTTGATCTGATTTCGATGTACCCATTTAGCAATTGGCTCTTTGCGGCCTTTGCTGATTTTGATTTCGTAGACGACTGAGGACACTTTGTCTGTTATCAGATGAGGTCCAGTCCACCTGGGCATTAGTTTGCGGGCGAGAGTTCCGGTCCCGGACTCTCCTTTCCCGGTTGCTGGAGCGTCTCCCACTTGGAGTTCATTGTGAGAGGCCTTCTGGTCATAGTACGCCTTACGTCCTTCAGCGGATTCTTTCCAGGTTTTTCTGGGCGAAAGCAAAAGTGTTTCTGAGGTGTACATTCAAATCTTTGTCCTTGGCATGGCCTAACATCACCCCCCTTTGGTCATGGGGGACCACGAACACAGGTGAGGACGTCCGTCCATGGGCACAAGTTAGGATGCCACCGTTTAGTTTAAGCTGTTCGCGCAGCTGAGAGAAGACGGTACACAGGAATCGTTTAGGATTTGGCCAACGTATCTTCTTACGTTTACCTCTTTCCGTGTAATTCAGGTGTGTCACAACTGTCGGCGCAGTCGCAGGTGTGTCTGATTGTACAGACTGCGACGGGTCACTGTCGTTGTGTGTGTCTTCCCACTTCTTGACTGAAGAGGGGCTCTTTGAGTCTGTAAAAACTATGTCATTTCTGACTAGTTCTAGACTCAAATGTTCCTGAACCAAGGTTTCATCGAAAGCTTGGCTGATAGCCGATTTACCTGTCCCAGGGGACAGTACAGCAACCTCGGTGTGGGGTCCTTGGATCTCCACACCTTTCTCTACCTGTGGTAGGTAATGTGAGTTTGCCCCCTTCATGTCTGATGAGGGGTCCTCGTAATCTGCAACAATGATGTCCAAGTGACTGTCAGCGTTTGGATGACTGTCATTTTCTGGACTCAGATGCCCTTGAACCAAGGTTTCATTGAAAGCTTGGTTGATTGCCGAATTACCTGTCCCAGAGGACAGTACAGCGTCTTCGGTGTGGGATCCTTGGATCTCAACACCTTTCACTACCTGTGGTAGGCAGTGGTCAGGGAGTGCTGAATGTGTCAGCTCACAGAGGAGGTTCTCTTGTTGGGCCAGAGTTTGGTCCAACTTTTGGGTCTCTTCTGTCTCACCTGTAGTTGAAGGTTCACTTACCGGGCTCTCGTCCTCGGATGAGCAGTCCCTTGTGTCCTCTGCGGTACCTGCGGTTAGGCAGTCTGTATCGCAACTAGGAAGCACTTTTATTGGCAGGGGTTTTCTCACTGTGCTCCACATTTTCCGTCGACCATAATCTATAATCGCGTTGAAGCGGTTTATAAAATCTTGGCCAACCAAAAATGGGAATGAGTCAAGTTTAGACACGTACACCGGGTGGTGTATTGTCATTTCGCCAATCTGCATGTGAACCATAGCCATAGCTGTTAGGGTTGTTCTCGTCTCTGCGAGACCCTGTAGCTCAATAGCACATTTCTCAAAGGGTATTTGCCTGTCAACACCGTTAGCGGCGGTCCTCAGCTCCTCGAACAGCTTGGCCGACATAATAGTTATATCAGAACTGCCATCCAGGAGGGCTTCACGCTCAAGGACACCTTCCAGTGTGATAGGCAGGTAAGCTTTCTTAGCCACCCCCCTTTGTATAAAGTTACACAGAAACCTCACAGGTCTTGGCCCACGTTTCTGTTCACGTGTGACTCTGTCTGTGTAATCTTGTTTACTGTCAGCATCTTGTTGGCTGTCAGCATCATGACCTTCAGGATGTTGTTGTGTGTCAGCAATTGGTTTGCTGTCAACATCCATGGCAATGTTGGTAGTAGTGTGCGCTGAGTTATTTGTGTGCTCTGAGTCTTTGTGAAAGACAGTGCTACACATCGCTCCAGGTTGGTCAATGTTGATAGTGTCATTATCAATGATAACGCCACTCATTGTATCAGGTTGGTCAAGCACAGTAACATTCAAATCTACTGACAAACTACTTACTTCCTCTGTCTCTTCCGAGCATAGAGGTGTTGGGCCATTATTCCGGGACATTCGTGACTCTTTGCCTGTCTCGAACTGTTCTGTTCGAGGCGCGGGAGGTGCAGTTCCAAGGCTCGGGGGTGGCTGTTGGGACGACGCATAGTTACATGAGTATAGGTCCTCATCCTTCAATTTCTTTTGAAGTCCACCCACCGATGGACCTTGGTTTTCACCCATCTGGTTCGATCTGAACCGTTGTGGGTCTCTTAGAGAGTGAACACCTACCTTTTGTGGTTCGTTGCTTGTCTCAGATTTTTCAATCTGAGGTGCTTCAGGGGCGGGGCTCCCTTTAAACCATTTTGAGTCACTGTTCCAACTGGTACCAACATTTCGGTGTATGTCAGTTTGAAAATCTTGTTCATTCTTGCTAGTATCATCCAACTCTTTTAACGACCGACGTAAGTGCTCTACCTCTCCCGAGGTCAGAGGACCTTTGAGACGACGGTGTCTATTCTCGCTTTCTATAGGAGAGAGAACCTCGCCTATTTTTTGCGACTGGGATACGACCTTTTGACCTGGGCACACCTCAGAGGGTGTTTTGTTTTGCATGTGAGCCTCAACAGCAGTTACAGCGCACTGTTTCATCACTGATTGTTTAAACTGATGTTGTAGCTCAAGGCCTTTTTTGAGACGTTTTTCTTTTTGTCGTTTGCTATTGATGTCACTAACTGTGTGCTCTGAGTTATCCATGTGCTCTGAGTTATCAAAGACAAGGTCACTCAATGTACCAGTTCGGTCATCCTCTGTATCATTCAAGTTTTCAAACAACCAACTTATGTCCACTATCTCCTCAGAGCTTAGAGGTATGCTGCCTTTTTCCTGGAACTTCTGTGACCTTTTGCTACTCCCGGACTGTCCAGTCCGCAGTGCAGGGGCAGGACCTTTGCTCGGTGTAGACCGCGGAGGGTCACTTAAAGAGCGGGCGTCCACCGTTTGTGGTTTTTTGCCTATCTCGGGCAGCTTCGTCCGAGGTGCAGGGACAGGGCGTGTGCTCGTCCTTCTCAACCATATTGGGTCTCTTAACCACTTCGGGTCATAGTTCCAGCGGGCATCGACATGTCGTGGTTTGTTAGTTTGAAAAACATGTTTTTTCTCGCCTATTTTAGGAGAGGGAGTTGATGAACTTGTCCCTTCCAGCTCCAGCGAGTGGGATTTGACCTTTTCTTGGTAATGTAGTTCACGTTCTGGTTTTGTTTTTAACCAGATCGGGTCAGGGAGTTGACGAACATCAAAACCATTTATAGCACGCCGTTTTATTTTTAATTGCTCAATCTCACTTTTTAACTCAAGTTTTTCTTGTTGAAAATTTTCTCTTCTGCGAATGTTATCTTGCCTTAACAATTCAAGTATTTCTGTGTGCAGCTGTAAAGCTTCATCACAATCGTTATCTCCCATCTTTTTGTTTTGATTTTGTTTGATCTCACGTTTTAACTTAAGTTTTTCTTGTTGAAAAATTTCTCTTCTGCGAATGTTATTATGCCTCAACAATTCAAGCTTTGCTGTGAGCAGCTGTAAAGCTTCATCATAATTGTTATCTCCCATCTTTGTTTTGAAATTTCTCCAAATTAATGAGAGATGTTTGTTTGAATCAATAAGACGGTATTTATAATAGTGTATGCAAATAAATGCTTTCTTAGCGGTGAGTTATTTAACTAAAACAGCTTCCTGGGTTTATTCCAGTAATCTATAAACAAGTCTTTCATTCATTCAGTACCTTTTTATTTATTTTAGGTTTTACCTGCAATGAAACATATGGTAAGTTAAGCCTTTGTGGCCGTATTAACTTAATAGACCTATCTTTTAAAACAATTACTATTAAACCACGCTTAATGTTTTCTGTCTTTCACTCAAACGCCTTCTTAAAGATTACAAATAAATGCAATGTTAACACTAAAATGTTAGCAGATTTTGTTTTATTTTGCTCCAAGAGAATGTATTTCAGATTCAGTAAAACTGTTTTGAGTTGCCGCAGTTATCTGGATTGAAAAATGTAATTTTGTTTGTTATTTTAAACTTTTTATTTAAAATAAACTGGAGTCATTAATTGTACACAGAAAAACGTTAAAAATGCCATTTTTAACTAAAAGTGTGCAGTTGTGCACACCAATTCTGTTTAAAATTCAGAGATGTGAAGAGCTTAATGTGGAAATGCTCTATTCTCCATCATTTTTTTTTTTTTTTGAAAATCAAATAAAAAATGCCCTTTTGAGTGTTATTTTAAATCTCTTCAGTATTTAAAATGAGCATAAATTGTTTGTCTGTACCTCTGTTATTCTAAAATTTGTATTTAGAATAAACAGGAGTTTTTGTTTGCGTACAGAACAATTTTAAAGCTGGTAATTCTCCATAAAAATGCTGACTTTTTATGATGTTTTTTGAGAAAACTCATCTGTCAACGTCTTTTAACCAACAGGGGGCAGCTTCGAGTCTTAATTTTATCACGTGGAGACTGATTTATTTCATTCAGTATTTAAACTAAAAACAACCTTTTCAGAATTAGTTTCCAGTGTGTCAGTGATAAACGCTCGAACCACGTTCTTGTCAGAGACAAATCTATGTTGTTAGACAGTTTAGATGGCTTTAAATGAGTGTTTAAACTCACTGTGAGTGTGTGAACTGCTTATCACCCGAAGTGCACCTGGAAATGACGACACAAGTAGGCGGGTCGACGCAGCGCGTCACCAGCTTCCGTTGAGCGAGGCGGAGCTCGCTAAACAGATACGTGACGTCAACCA
>JBBPBX010006611.1:16749-51959 GCA_038048925.1 Garcialebias charrua
TACGTATACGTATACTTACTCATCTTATTTCCTTATCTTACTGGAGTCCAAACACACTGAGTTAAATTTTGCCTATAAATGTCCAATTTCAGATTTTTGTTGAAATAGGCAATCTGCTTACCTCATTGCTGTGTAGACCGGTCAGTAGTCAGTGTTCTGGACTCCTCCTTCCTGTCCGCGTGCAACCATCTCAGTGGGACCTCCATTTTGTTGGCGTTCTGTATTCTTATTCGCCCCAAGTTCGTTGTTTGGCTTCACTTTGGATAAAAGAAGGAGATATGCTGAAAACACGACAGACTCGCACTTAAAAGTTCCAAACCAGTTTTAATTATAAGTTTTAAAAGTCACAGAATACATTTGTACTATTTCTAACAACCATTATATTTGTTTAAAAGAGAACCAGGGATAAAGAGTGGGGACAGAGGGAAAGAAAGAAAAAGACATTTGAATGCGCATTCAAAGAGACATACAACCTGAGAGTTTCTCCCTCGTAGCTTGTTCCTGCGTTGCTTCTCTGGAGGAGGAAGTCTGCTTCTTATACTCTCCACTGTTGCCCATCCCTAAGCTCATGCTACAGGAATGTTTTTCTATCCTCGACTGATACCTAAACTCATGCCACAAGAATGTTTTTCTTACCCCTCTAGGTTGAGTGGAAAGTCCCTGCTCATACAAACACTTGCCAGACCGGAAACACAAGGATGTTCTTCTTACCCCTCAAGGTTGAGTGGAAAGTCCCTGTAGTTGTTTTGCACAAACACTTGCCAAACAAGATATGCTACTGCTTGCATCAGCTTGTAGCAAAGGAGCAAATGAAACATGAAGACAAAAACAATTTTATTTCACAACACTATCCATAGCCAAAACATGGGTCACGCCAAACATGCTAAGCTTCTCATCCTGATCTAGGTGTTTATGACCCATACAACTCAGCATGATAAGGGGCAGGATTTAGATTCCGAGCACCCTTAGTAAATAAAAAAATATATTGATTATTGCTGGTGAAGATTCTCAGTCGTCCAGGACATGATGAAATCAAAAAAGGCGTTCAATACAGGATCAACTGGACTTTATTTGTTGCAGAAAACGTTTCGACTTCTGTCCAGAAGTCTTTTTCAATTCTGAATAAAAACTGTCATTGAACTTGAAATAAGTGGTCGAGAGGCAGAGATCCAGCAGGGTGCAGATGTGGTCTGGGGTTAAGTTGGTCCAGTTTTTACAGACAGAAGCACGGCTGTGCCATGGGATCTCCAGTGTCACCCATTGTTGCAAACCTCTACATGGAGGAAGTGGAACAGAGAGCCCTAAACTCCTATGAGGGGACAACTCCAAGCCATTGGTTCAGATACGTGGATGATACCTGTGTCAAAATCCAAGCCAGGGAGGTGGAAGCGTTCACCAGACACATTAACTCTGTTGATAACAACATCAAGTTCACCAGAGAGGATGCGAACGACAATAAGCTGCCTTTTTTGGACTGTTTGGTGCATATGGAGGGAGATGACAGTCTCAACATTGAAGTTTACAGAAAACCAACCCACACAGACCAATATCTCCTGTTCGACTCTCACCATCCACTGGAGCACAAACTTTCTGTCATCAGAACTTTACAGCATCGGGCAGAACACATCCCCACAAGGACAGAAGGGAAGGAAAAGGAACAGAAACACATCAAAACATCTCTGCAAACATGTGGATATCCCAACTGGGCGTTTGTCAAGTCAGCAAGGAAATCTGTTAAACACAATAATGAACAGAAAAAGTCTAACAGACGGAAAAACATTGTCATTCCTTATGTTGCTGGAGTCTCAGAGAATTTCAGAAGGATTTTCAACAAACACAACATCCCAGTACACTTCAAACCCAGCCGGACTCTCAGACAGAGGCTGGTGCATCCGAAGGACAGAACCCCCACACACAAACAGAGTGGGGTGGTTTATGCAGTCCAATGCAGCGAAGTCTGCTCAGACCGTTACATCGGAGAAACGAAACAACCTATCCACAAAAGAATGTCTCAACATAGGAGAGCAACCTCCTCTGGACAAAACTCAGCTGTTCACCTTCACCTCACGGACAAGGGACACTCCTTTGAGGACCAGAATGTTCAAATTTTGGACCGAGAACACAGATGGTTTGAGAGGGGGGTAAAGGAAGCTGTGTATGTTAAGAGAGAAAAACCTTCTCTTAACAGAGGAGGAGGTCTGAGATTTCAACTGTCTAAGACCTATAACTCAGTTTTGGATTTGATTCCGAAACGTTTTACACCGGATGGGAGCAGGGATGCCTTGTCTGTAAATTAGACTAACAAAGTTCTCTGAGCAGCCTCTTTTGTTGTTTGGGAGGTGTTGTTTGTCAATTTACATACAGTTTTGTGTCTTCTAACAGAGACCTCAAGGGAACCTCCTACTGTTAGGTGTGATCTTTCAATTTACATGTATGTGTTACAAACCCCCTTTTAAGCTGGGATGTGTCGTTTTGTCAATTTAAATAGAATGGGCATGTTAGTTAATTTGTGGTGTTTTTTCAGTTTCCAATTTCATATGTTGGTGCGTGACTTGTAAGCCTGTATAAAACTTCTCGTTCTCACAGCTTCCATTCAGAATTGAAAAAGACTTCTGGACAGAAGTCGAAACGTTTTCTGCAACAAATAAAGTCCAGTTGATCCTGTATTGAACGCCTTTTTTGATTATATTGATTATTCTTTTTATTAATGTTTTTTTAATTAATCCTAACCTGTGAGGACTAGCTATGATGGTGCAAAAATCTATAAATTTAATATTTTTTAAAATCTTTCAAAAATATACAAGTTATGGATGGGAGGCCTATGTTGTATATACAGTGAAGTAGGCTATTGCAAATTAAGTATACCGGTACACCCAGTGCTCACTTGTCTAGCGGTGTCTGAGAATAAGTGGTGTACTCCGCCATTGCATCTGGTTACCATGGTAATGGTAAACAGACCACAGCAGTCTATGAAGATCAACAGGAAGCAATAGGCCTACTCAACTCTGTTTGATCACCAGCTGCCACAAATGTTAACTATACATAGTTCCCATGTGACGTCACATAATGGGCATTTCCGGGTTGTCCGCCATTTTAGTTGGTGATTCTTCCACTCCTGACCACTAGTAGCAGCGTAGGTTACGAGCAATGTATTTTTTTGCGGTTGTTTATTTGTAAATAATTGCAATATTTATTTCATGTTGGGACTGGTTGTACCAATCGAGCAATTGCCAGCAATTGCCAAGCGTAAGTTTTACGTAATTCCGAAAATAAGGAAGCATGAAGGACCAGATACAGAAGCGCTCACCACTGAACGTCGGCGAGTCTGGCTGTGTCAGATCAACCGCAAGGATTTGCCATCGTCAACATCAAAAATATGCTCCGATCACTTCAGGTAAGCCAAAATTGTATGTGATTAACTTAGCGAAACTGTGTGTGTTTGAACAGTTTTTTTCATGATCTAGCTCTTCTGTTACTGTCGCTAGCTTAGCAACGCTATGCTAACATGCTAACATCCACACCGTAACACACAACAACAAAGTGCCTCGCTCGTGTTTAGTCTCGACTCTCTGTTAGGAAGCTGCTTGTTAATAATGTATTTTGAACCTTTATTTACCCTGTGACATCAGGCTGACACACACGTTAACGTTTGTAGTCAGTCTGTTTGTCTGTTAGCAAAATAACTCATGGACCCACACGACAAACTGTTTCAACTGGTGCATCACAATAAAATTACAGAAACAGTAACACACACTAATGGTAAAACTATGACATTTACAGCAGTGAAATTATAATAAAAATGTATAAGAACAGCATTAAAATGAAAACACAGGATAAAATATATACATGTACACAAAGTCATCTCACACAGTATGAAACGCCAGAGAGAACAGATGGGTTTCAGCAGGGACAGATTTATATGAAACTTTCTGAAACTAATCACTGGACGGCCATTTACAACTACTGATAAGCTTTAACTCAATTTAAGATGGCTCCTATTGCTACCTGAATATATTGGAAACAAAAATGTTTATATCACTGACAGTTTTTGAGCTAAAATTTGATATGGCAGTGAGAGTTCACAGTATGTACATGCAGAGCTGAGAGTACACAGTATATAATGCTGTATGTACTGTCTATACGTACACTGTGTATGTATACATACACATTATATTTCAAATAGATAATATTTGAACACTGCGCCATTGTTTTGATTTTGGTTCCCTTTTGTTTTCATGTGTGAATAAAGCATTGGGAATGTGTCTGTTCAGAAAATATTACATTAAAAAGTAATGTTTTGGGTATAACTTCCAACGTTTGAATAATTGCTTCTGTTAATTTTTTTATGTTGTTCAGGACGGCTGCACACATGTACGACAGGTCAAACCCAGACTGGGCTACATTGAAGTTGACTGGTGCTCACTCCCACAAAGGCAGCTAAGGAACATCAAAGATCGGAGTCTAAGATGAACAGGTATACAAATTAATGTCACTTTTAATAATTGTAATATTAATTAAAAACGTATCGTTACTTTGATATTTGAATATTTATAAATATGTAATTTTTAACTTGTAAAAATGTCTGCTGTAGTAATGTGATTTCTTTTCAGCAGAAAAGTTGTCTTATTACCTAGACGCAAACATTTATATATATATATATATATATATATATATATATATATATATATATATATATATATATATATATATATATATATATATATATATATATATATATATCTGTATACATATATAAACATTTATGTTTATCTTAATTATAGGTACAGACGAGTGAAAGAAAGAGTTCGCTCAAAGGAACATCTCCAGTGTGCGCAGGCTGTCCTAGAACTCGGTGCAGTCTCTGAACCTGAGGTTTTGGCTACACCAATGAGGAACTTCGTCCAACCTGAAGTGGAGGAAGCAGTTCCAGTGTGCACGGTTCAGCAGCAGCAGCAAGAGGGTGCAAATCACTGTACAGTACAGAATATACACCTGTTTCTGAAAGTCAGGTTCAGTTTGAATTGCAGTCATTAAGAACAGAAAATATTACATTACGAAATCAGCTAAGTAATTTTCAATTAAATGTAAAAAGCTTTGAGAATCAACAGTATTTTAATAGTGTGTTCAAGTAATTTAAATTAAAAATGAAAGAAAGACAAATTGTCCATTCGTCTTATTGTATTGAATGTAGACTGTTTACTAATAATTTATAAATACAGTATACCTGTAGATCTTTAATTAAAAAATTGTCATTCACACCGTTGAACAGTAAGTGCCACCGCAGAGCTGGAGTTGACAACCTTGAACAGGAGGAAAATGCCAACATGTGTTGGTTTTGAAAATGTCATTGAAACATTTTTAATGTGTAAGTATAAAAAAAATGGATGATACTTGATAAACTGCTTTATTCAAAATAATTAAAACTCAACAGTCCCAGTGTTTCAAAAATAATACATATTATTTGATAAGGTTCATAGCTGGGAAATATCAATTCACATGGCTATCAGAGGAAAGCAAAATGAAAAAGTTCAAAGAAATTTCATTAAACACGTCTTATGAAGGCACCAAATTCAAAAATTCTGTTGCACTTTGTAGCACTTTGAGATTTTCATTAATGAAAAGTGCGTTATAAATTGAATTCATTATTATTATTATTATTATTATTATTATTATTATAAACAAGCAATTATAAAACAATATTTGATATAAGTAATAAAAGAAATGCATAGTTAAAAATAATAAATTGAAAGGATGGAACTTACAAAATAGCTCTTCTTCAACATTTTCTGACTACTAAAATGGCGGAAATTCCAGAATTCCGGAATTCTAGTCACATGTCTGGGAACTTTTTTTAAATATTTTGTAATTAATTTTTTTATTTTTATTGATAATAAAATTTTAACAAACCAGTCGATACAATATCAATCAATCAAGAGCAAAATGAACAAATTAAAAATGTTGACAAAACAGTAGACATAATATCAATACAGTATTATATAACAAAAAGAACAAGTGAATAATGCCAGGGGGTTATGAACAAACAAATAAAAAGAAGTGTATATATACATACATGCTCACATATAAATGTACTAGTATATGTAAAGAGAGAAAAAAACTGAAAAAAAAGTTAAGCCACAAAAATGTTGAAGTGGGTACACAAATCTGTAGTTTTTATGGCTTTACTGTTGTTTGAGAACTGAAGTGTTCTAATATATTGTTTGAATTCCTCTCTAAAGACCAAGAAACAAGGTTTCTGATATAAGAATTTAGATTTATGTACATGGTAATTTTGCAACTAATAAAATTAGGCTGATAATATAATAATGGTTTGTTTTATTAATGGGATGAGAAAAGAATCCAAACAACACATTTACGTCAACAAGAATGTTTTGGGAAATAAAAGTGCAAATATCTTGCCAGAACGTACATAAGAAAGGACATGACCAGAATAAATGACAGAGATTTTCTTCACAGAGTTGGCAGAATGAGCAGTTCATGTCAATGTCCTTTTTGTATCGTTGAAGGAAAGACTTGCAGGGATAAAAACGATGGATAATCTTAAAGGATACTTCTTTCATTTTATTAATAACCAAATATTTAGATGGAAGGCACCAGATTTTTTTCCAGTTCAGGTCTGGTGCAAGGTTATTCCAATAAGAGACAACATTTGGAACAGAGACCATGTCCTTCTGGAATAAGGCACGTATATCACGGTTGTTTTTTGTCTTTTTAGTGGAAAAACAGATTTGACCAATACTAGAGTCAGCAGGGTTCAAACTTGGTGGAGTCAGTGGAGGAGTTATAGAGGACTTAAGAAGCATTATAACACCAGACGGGATAGCGTCAAAAACAAACGCGTATTCCTTTGGTGGTATAGGAATGCCAAACTTGTTTAGAAGTTCAGAATAAGACATTAAAACACCATTGGGATTAAATAGCTGCTGAACTAAAATGATTCCATGTTCAAACCAATTTTCCAAGAATAATGTTTGTACAAAATGTCTTCATTGTTCCAAATATAATATCGATGGGGTGAGAAATTGTGCTTGTAAATTAAAGACCAGGAAAGAAGCATTTGTTTATGGAAATTAGATAGCTTTATGGGGAGTTTTTCGATGTTGTAGTTGCAAAGAAGAACAAAGTTAAGGCCACCAATTTTAGAGAATAAGTAATTAGGTATAAAATTCCAGATTGAGGAGGGATTTTTAAGAAACTGTTTGATCCAATTTATTTTGAATGTATTGTTTAAAGTTGTGAAATCAAGAAAATTTAGGCCACCATGTTCATATGAGTTCATCAATACTGATTTTCTGATATAATGAATCCTATTTTTCCATGCAAATCTATATAACATTTTATCAATGACATCAGTTGTTTGTTTGTTTACAGAAAGAGACAAAGCTGGATAGGTTAATCGGGAGATGCCTTCTGCTTTAGTTAACAAAATTCTTCCTCTGATTGACAAATCTCTTTGAAGCCAAGAGTTCAGTTTTTTTTGTACATTACTTATAATGGGGTCAAAGTTCAGAACACATCTAGTGTTTTGATCCTTGTTGATCGTTATGCCGAGATAGGTGACAGAGTCTTTAACAGGGATATTATGGATGGAGGACGTGTTACAATCTTTTAGGGCTAATAGTTCACATTTATTAATATTAAGGAAGAGTCCCGAGGCTCTAGAAAATTTCTCAACTATGGTAATGGCTAAAGAAACCTGAGAAGCGTCTTTTAAAAATAAAGTGGTATCATCTGCTAGTTGACTAATTATAATCTCTTTTTCAGCAATAGTGATACCTTTGAGATGGTTGAGTTTGATGAGGTCTGACAGTAACTGAGTGCAGATCAAAAAGAGGTACGGGGAGACCGGGCAGCCTTGTCTGACACCTCGCTTTAGGTCAAATCTGGGAGATGTACCTGTGCAAAGTTTGATTGAACAATTAGCATTTTTGTACATGGTTTTGATTGCTGCACAAAAGTAAGGGCCAAAACCAAATTTATTTAATGCCTGAAAAATAAAGTTGTGTTCAATGGTGTCAAAAGCTTTGCGGAAATCTAGAAATAATATAAGACTGTCATCATCACACAAATCTGCATAGTCGATAAGATCTAGCACTAGCCTGATGTTGTTAGCTATATGTCTTTGTGTCATGAAACCATTTTGACTTTCATCAATTATAAAATTAAGGACGCTTTTCATCCTCATAGCAAAAATACGAGCTAGAATTTTATAGTCACTGTTAAGGAGACAGATCGGACGCCAATTATCAATCAGAAGGGGGTCTTTTTTAGGTTTCGGAATCAATGTCAAAAGGCCTTGACATAGAGTGGGAGGAAGAGTTTGGTTATCAATGCATTGTGAGAATAGCCGATGAAGGAAGGGAGCCAATTGATCTGCGAAGGCAATGTAGAACTCAGACGTTAGGCCATCAACTCCTGGAGATTTATTAAGTTTTAGGTGTTTGATAGCAGACAGAACTTCAGCAGGAGATAGGGGAGCATCACATATATTCCTTTGGTCATCATTGATTGATTTAGTTTCATTAAGATGTGTAAAGAAATTTTCAGATTCAGATTTATTGTATTGTGATTCATACAACTCACTGTAAAAAGTGGAGCAATACTTTGCTATTCTTTGGGGATCATCAGTGACAACGTTGTTAATGTTAAGTTTTTGAATTGAATTGAATTTACTACTGGTCTTTTCTAATTGAAAGAAATATGCAGTGTTTTGTTCCCCTTCTTCCAGCCATTTCCTCCTTGATCTCACAAAAGCCCCCTTTGCTTTCATTCTGTATATCTCATCTAATTTATTTTGCTGTACGGCTAAATCATTTGTCATTTTCAGATAAATTTTCAGGTAAGATTTGAGTGATTTCAGTTATTCTAGATATTATGTTTGTTTCTTCATCTTTCTTGGATTTGGCTAGCGAGGCACCAAACGCTCTAAAAAAATTTGTAACTTCAAATTTGAAGAGTTCCCAATTTCTAGAGAAATTGTTATCAATTAAGGCTTTGCTCCAGAAATTGTTTATTAGTAATTTGATTTTATCAATTACTAGTTCATTTTTCAGGATGGAGCTGTTAAGTTTCCAATAAGAACTTCTGAATGTGGGAGTAATGTTAGGACCGAATGAGACAATCAGTGATATTGCTTTATGATCCGTTAGTGGTGTAGATAATATACTGGGAGTAATGTTATTCTTTTTTAAGCAGTCAGAAATTAACCAGTAATCTATACGAGACATTAACGAGCAAGGTTTGTTAGACCATGTATAATGTCTAGAGACAGGATTTTTTTCCCTCCATATATCTATGAGATTAAATTTTTGTATAAAAGAGGACAAGTTAACAGAAGAAGCATTATTAATCCTCGGAGGCCATCTATCTAAGGAACCATTTAAAGCAATGTTGAAATCACCACCCATTAAAAATAAAACATTTGGGTATTTTGATAACCAGTGTAGGAAGCTAGATTCTAATCCATCAAATAAGAAATCATTTTCGGGTTTAGAATTATAACCATATACATTGGCAAGAAGGACAATATTGTTGTTGACATTCAGGATTAAAATTATGTAATGACCATTAGGGTCACATTCTGAGTGTAGGACAGAACCATTAAAGTTGTTTTTCAAAATAGTAACCCCTGCTGATCTTTCTGAGCCATGTGAAAACCATATATCATTTCCCCATTGAGTCTTCCAAAAGGAGACATCATTTTCTACAGTATGTGACTCTTGAAAAAACAAAAATCAGATTTCTGTTGTTTTGCAAATAAAAACAAAGCTTTACGTTTAACATTTTCTCACAACCCGCTGGCATTTAAAGAGAAAACTGAGAGGGACAATGTGAGATAAGTGAACACAGAAAACAACCTTCAGACCTCGAATGCTGAATTTGAACCATGAGTAGAAGCAAAGCTGGGCACCGCTAATTAAAAAATTAGTTCCACAATTTCTAAAACGCTTATTAATTTTTTTAGGTCCACAATTTCAAAAGCACAAATGTCTTATGAAAATTAGGGGAAGCTAATCTAATCCGCTATTTATATATTTCTATATTATATATATATATATATTTATATATAGCCGGCAGCGTTATCAATATTTGCACTACACTGCCAACTGAAAAGTAACAAAAATGATCCTAAAAGGATGAAATTACAAAAATCAAAGGATTTATTTAATACTTTACGTACATATATTCTATTCGGCCACGAAATTAACAAAAAATAGAATGATCTTTTAATCCCTAAAACCACGTTTAAATCTCAAATACACGGGTGTGTCGCCACCGCATTTATACATGAAAGTAACCCAAATACATAAAACTAACGACTCGCCGTCGAATGGTCGACACAAAACGCACAATAAAATACTCCGGCCACGTTAATTTGGCTTGAAACAGCTGGGTTCTCTAAGGATTTCCATTAGTAACCCAGCACAACCAACCGGCAGACACAGTTAGCGTCTATAGGTAGTCAACAGATTTAATGAAAAGTAACTAAAATACATAAAAATAACGACTCACCGTCGAATGGTCGACACAAAACACACCTTAAAATCATCCGGCCACGTTAATTTGGCTTGAAACAGCTGGGTTCTCTAAGGATTTCCATTAGTAACCCAGCACAACCAACCGGCAGACACAGTTAGCGTCTATAGGTAGTCAACAGATTTAATGAAAAGTAACTAAAATACATAAAAATAACGACTCACCGTCGAATGGTCAACACAAAACACACAATAAAATCATCCGGCCACGTTAATTTGGCTTGAAACAGCGGGGTTCTTTAAGGATTTATGAAGACACCGAGCGCAGCCAGCTACAGAATTAGCCCCTGAGTTCAACTATGACCCGGAAGATGGAATAGTCCATTTTTAGTAGGGGGATAAAGAAATCGACCGTTTTTTTATTGCGTATATTTAATGATCGTTTTCATCGTAACTATAATTATTTTTATGTTAAATGTACATTAACAAGCATGAGCAATGTTAGTGATGTAGGTGACTGCACGGGGCGAGGCGGGGCCGGGGCCACTGCTGAAATGGGACCCCCAGGCATTTACCTACATGGTAGAGCCGAGTCTGTTCTCAGCTCTGCCCCCCTCCCCCTCACACCCTTTCCTCTCTGCTGTTTACGGTGGGGAAAAAGGTAAAACAAGCAGCATAAGAGCTTGTAAATAAGTTTATTGGTTTTTACTGATAGATAATTAGTTATTAGCGGTACTGCATTTTAAATAAAAATAGCACAAATCCGCTTATGAATTATAAAAGTTAGTCAATTCACAAAAACGCTGACAAAAAGTTTAGGTCCACTGTAAGCGGAATAGCGCTTTAGCGCTCCCTAGCGTTCATCCGCCCACCTTTGATATATATATATGTATATATATATACATATATATATATATATATATATATATATATATATATATATATGTATATATATAATGTATATATGTAAATATATAAATATATATATATATATATATATATATATATATATATATATATGTGTGTGTGTGTGTAAAAATACGAGATGAAGTTGAATTAACTGCAGCCCGAGTTCAGCAGTCTAACAGCTGCCAGAAAGAAACTGTTTCTGAGGCTGGTGGTCTTGCTCTGAATGCTCCTCAGCCACCTGCTTGAGGGGAGGGGCTGAAACAGGCTGTTTGCAGGACGAGTGGAGTCCTTCATGATGCGGAGCGCCATCCCCCCGATGCCCGAGGTGGTGGGAAGGGTGCTCCCCACAGTCCTCTGTGCAGCCTTAACCACCCTCTGCAGAGCCATCCTCGCAGCAGCAGTGCAGCTGCTGTGCCACACAGTGATGCAGGTGCAGAGAACGCTCTCCACCACACAGTGATAGAAGTTCCTCAGGAGAGCACTCCCAAGTCCAGGTCTCTGCAGCTTACTGGGGAAGTAGAGACACTGGTGGGCTTTCTTGACCAGACAGGAAGTGTTGGCTCTCCAGGTGAGGTCACTGGATATATGCACTCCCCAGGTACATGGAGCAGGAGACCACCTCCACAGCTGCTCCTCCGATGTGTAGGGGATGAAGAGGATCCTTGTCCCTCCGGAATCCACTACCATCTCCATCTACCATCTCCATCTCTGGTGTTCTTCACATTGATGCAGAGATTGTCTCTTCATCACTGCACCAGGTGTTCCACCTCCTCTCTGTATTTGGACTCATCATTGTTCGTGTCCTACTGATGTGTCATCTGCAAACTTCACTATATGACAGCTGGGATGTCTAGCTGAGCAGTCATATGTACATAGGCAGAGTGAACAGGAGGGGGCTCAGCACACAGCCCTGGGGTGAGCCAGTGCCGAGTGTAATGGAGGAGGAGACGATGTTGTGTATCCTGATGGTCTGATGTCTGTTGGTCAAGAAGTCCAGAATGTGGCATACTAGTAGTTATAGTAGTATGTAATAGTTTGCTTACTCTAATTTGTGTGCTATAAAATACTAAAATGTTTTTAATAACAGAGAAATTTGTAAGTATCTGTGTTCTGTAGTGTTATTTTCTGTAGATTCTTGTGTTTATGTACCTTTTCGTGAACAGTTGTCATGAGGTGGTTGAATCTCTTGGTCATCATCATCAGGACAAGGCTTTAATCTGGTCAAGGGCTTGTTGACAATATCAGTTTTAACTTTTTCATAAAGTGCTGAACTTTTTGACTAAAGTGTTGACGTGATGGATGTTGTAGCGGTGCTCAAGAACTTTAAAGCCGGTGCATCAACAACATTCAGACGTAGATCCAGATCTTTAAAAACTCTTACTGTTTGTGTTATTTCTCTGTACCAATCTGAATTACCTGATGAAGGTTGTTTAAATGTTGCTGTTATCGGTCTTTGCCACAAGCTTCTTTTCTTGCTTGTAGAAGAGACATTCACGTTTGGATGATGTTGTTTCAAGCACGTTAACAAGTTAGACGTGTTGCCTGCTGCAGATCCAATCTCCGTGAAACATCGTCGACACACAGCTTTGGATTTGTTCACGTCTTTTAACAAGAAAGCCAAAATGTTCGCAACCAGGAGAACGCTGTCAGGATTTACAGGTAGGACAGATCCCAATGGTGCAGACAAGAACTCACAGGAAGCCAGGAGTACAAATATATATATTTAATGATAATAAATCAAAATGATGAACAGGGCAGCAAACCTACTCAAGAGACTGGAACACAGGAGACATCAGGGAAGACCTAACGATGACGCGACAATGAACAACACACAGGAGCTGACTTATATACACACACAGTAATTAGGATAAATCATAAACACCTGGACACAGACAGGGAAACCAGAAGGTGTAGGGATGGGGACTGACCAACAGAGGGAGCCAAACATATGGACACATAAACAGGGAAACCAGAAGGTGTAGGGATGGGGACTGACCAACAGAGGGAGCCATCCTTACAGTATCCCCCTCAAAGATGCCCCCTGGCGTTCCCAAAACGACCCCCCACGAGACTTGGGTGGGCAGATGGGGGAACCGCAAGGATGGAAGGCTCAAGAGAGAACACAAGGGCTATGAACAGACAGAACCAAAACCTGGGAACCAAACAAAACGGAAACAAAGAGGGGTGCTTGGTCAGGTGGGTGGCCGGGAGGCCGTCCATCACGCAGAGGCTGGTCGGGCGGTTGGCTGGGAGGCCGTCCATCATGCAAAGGCAAGTCGGGCGGGCGGCCGGGAGACCGTCCAACACTAGGAGCCTTGGGAGCCACAGCTGGCAACACAGGGACCATGGGAACCACAGTTGGCAACACGGTGACCTGGGGAGCTGCAGACGGCAAAGACGAAACCCCAGGAGCCACAGACGGCGAAGACGAAACCCAAGGAGCTGCAGATGGCGAAGATGAGGCCCGGTCGGCAGAGCCTTTGGCAGAGTCTTCGTCGGTATAGAGTCATAAACTTCGTCGGCAGATGCATAACCCTCGTCGGCAGATTCACCAGGCGTTGAGACTAGGGATGTGCCGATCGATCGGAAACCGATCAATCGTCACCGATAATCATTAAAGCGGATGTGATTGGCTTTTGCCTTCAATTACCGATCACAGAGCCTGTGATGCGAAGTTTGCTAACTGCAAAACGTGCGACGAAAAAGTACCTCGTGGAAGAATTTCAACGAAGTCCTTCAACACAACAAACCTAATTCGTCATTAAAATGTTTTAATACGTTTTAATAACTTACCAAAAGCCGTCTGCCAGCGCCGCCATAAGCAACACCTGTTAGCATGTAGCCCCACCGAGTAGCCCACCGAGTCCGCTCCGCTGCGCAGTTACGGGCAGTCCAGTTTAGCTGCGGCTTCAAAAAGGCTGTCGGCTTTGTTATTCCAAGTTAGCTGGGTGTCCCCCGATATCTTCTGCTTCCAGTCCGACATCGAGGCGAGCTCCAGGAACCTCTGATCGCACAAAGCCGGCTGTCTGCTGCAGGTCCGGTTTAGCATGTTAGCCTTAGCTCATACCATGAGCTGCTGGTCTCGCGCGGTGCTGTGTGAGCGCTCGGCGGAGATCGCGGCTGCTGCTCCAGTCCTGAGACATTCACAGAGTTCAGGGAGTGTTTCCAGTTAATTTATCCGTATGAGGCATCCTCTTATGGGAGAAACAGTCCTCCAAAAGCCGACTGCCGAGTGTGGAGGCGGTATTTCCTGGTTCTTCTTCTTCTTCTATAGAGTTTAATGGCGTTGGCGAACTCATATTGGCTGTGTCTCAATTCAGGGGCTGCGTCCTCATGAGGACCCAGCCTAGCTGGGCCGAGTAGGCCACGCACTCACAAGACCGGGTGGGCTGAGCGAAACTGCTGAAATGGGACGGTCTAGCCTTCAGGTTTGCGTGAGTACGCACTTCCGCCTTACGTGCGGCAAACGTGTTTACTTCCGCTTTGCTTCTCGCGGCAAATAACAAAATGGATCCAGAATCGATGGTTTGTATTTTTGTAGCTCTGTCCGTATTGAAGCAGCTTCGACAATTTTTTGATAGGCGCAGGAGATACCTGCTTTTAAGGCTGGCAGCTGATCCGAATACGGTTAGTAGAAGCTCTGATGTGCCGTTCTCGTGCCGTTGTATTGCTATAAATGGTAGCATACAGCTAGCTGTAGCTAGCTCGTGCTTATTATTCAACATTAATCACATCTGTTTCGGTCGAAAATGAAATTCAATATTACTCTGTCGTACATAACACGTAACTTTTCCCACTATTATGTCCCATGGCAGAAACATGCATTTATATACCGTTTGTAATTGTACAAATACTTTAAACGATTGTTGAGTGGCAAGATGAAGTTTGTCCCTTAAAATTATGTATTATATAATTATATAATTTCTCTGTGTGTGTGTGTGTGTGTGTATGTGTGTGTGTGTGTGTGTGTGTGTGTGGTGGTTTTAATGAACAAATTAGTGCTCATTTGATTCTCTTTAGTAGCGAGTTACATTAAAATATATCTTTTTTTTTGTTGTTGTTTTTTTGTGTGTTTGATTTCAAGACAAGGCCCCAGTACTGCAGAATTAACGTCACAGTTCCAGTTCTCCAAAGATTTTTTGATGATGAGGACACCATACCAGACTTCAGGTTGAGCAGAGCATCCCTGGCAGTACTGATCAACCACATCCAACAGAACCGGCGACACGGATGGGGTTCAACCATCGAGACTCTGGTCTTCCTGTTCTGGATGGCCTGTGGTACATCCTACAGAGTGGTTGCAAGAGCATTTGACATGCCTCGCTCCACTGTCCACCGCATCGTCCACAGGGTGACAAGCGAAGTAGTAGCTATTAGCAAGCACATCATCCACTTTCCAGCTACTCCTGAAGATCTGGAAGCAGTAGGCCAGGGGTTTGCGGCGCTGGCAAGACACCACGCCTTCAGTAAGGCAGCTGGAGCAATTGATGGATGCCATGTTCGTATCAAACCACCTGACGGCCCTGACGGTCAATGCTACAAGAACAGAAAACTGTTTGCATCGATTATTCTGCAGGCAGTTTGTGATAGCAAGGGTCGTTTCATTGACACCCATGTAGGCTGGCCTGGGTCGGTGCACGACGCAAGGGTGCTGCGCCACAGCCCTATCTACAGGTCAGCATACCCCCCAGCTGGACATTTTATCCTTGCTGACGGAGGCTACCCCTGCTTGCAAAGACCACTCCCCCTCATCACGCCATACAAGAGGCCAGTAAGAGGTGTTGCAGCTCAGCGCTTTAATAGCTGTCACTCAAGGGCACGCTGCATTATAGAGCGTGCCTTTGGGATGATGAAAACCAGGTTCAGGGCTATCTTCCTTCAAGCACTCGAGGTTCACCACACCTTCGCTCCTCATGTAAGTCAATAAACCACTTCTATAAGGAAAATATGAATAAAAGCTCAACCAATACTACAAATTCTAGTGACTCTTCCCACTTACACAGGTTGACATGGCATGTGCTGTCCTGCACAACATCTGTCTTGGGGCTGGAGACGTTGTGGTGCCGGACGATGAAACAGAGGACGACAATGATGACGAAGAGGTGGAGGAAGACATGGAAGCTGTAGGAGGCGCTCCTTGGAGAGACCGAATATCAGCTGAGGTTTCTGCTCTTGTTGAGGCCCCAGTGGATCACGATTATTGCTGAGGTAAAGGACTGACTTTACATGAACTTTATGAAATGCTGAACTGACATAAATATAAGTAACTTTCTCTTTTTGTTTCAGTGACATGGCAGGTGTGGCGTCTGCATGCTGTGAAAGCATAGCCCACAGAGAAAAGAGGACAACTTAAACTTCACCATTCATGAAGTCGCTCTGATGCCTGTGTTTTGATGATTATTTCTAGCCATCACTTCATTAACTTTGATTTGATTCAATAGAATGCATTATTAGTACGATTTTTCTGTATTGTTGACTTTTCATCTGGGTGTATTTTGTAACAATAATTAGTAGCATTTGACAGTATCAGATGGCATCCAAAAATAGGTATAGCAGAGTTGTAAAGAAACTACTGTACGTCTAAATACTTTGTGACTGCACTGCAGTATAATTTTTGGATCTCTGTACTGCACTTCATTTATTCTTTTTTGGGCTTAGTATACAGTCATACAAATTGCGCAAGTTAACTGTACCTACTACAACTTATAATTCATGTCACATTCTAGCAGGACATAATCAGTAAAATAAAATGACTGTACTTAACGATTATTTTTAATCGATGACAAACATAAATGTATTTCTCCGCAGCCCTCTGAGGCATTTTGTTTTTAGGTTAGAACTTTGTGCAGCCTTGATGTATGTATATAAACTTAAATGGACGACAAGATCATAAATTGAACATCAATTAATTTGAACATCTAGTAATTACTTTAATAAACTACTCATTTCTGCAGTTGTTTGTGAGGTGACCTATTAAAGTTCATTACAGACAAACCAACAGCTCATTTCAATTCAATACTATTGAAATTATTTTGTTTGAAATGTGAACAGACCTCTGCTAAAAAATAAAACACGGAAGTGATGAAGAAAAAAATTTATTTAAAGGAAAGGTAAACACTGCAAACCGAAACACACAAAAACGAAAACTATTTACAATTTAGAGCACTGCAAACTGTCACTTTTTCACAATTGCCTGGAGGAGAGAGAACAACTTGTCCATGTACTCTCTCCCCTCTTGTGCTCGCCTCTCTTCAGCCTCCCTCTGCAGCTTCATGTCCTCCTTGACAAGGGCAATCAGTTCATCATCTCGCCCATTCTTCTTTTGCCTTTTACGTGGTGGTGGAGTTGTCGTCTGCTCTTCGTCATCTTCCACGTCATCATCCTCTGCTTCGTGGGACCCAACAGCAGTGCTTGGTCCCGGGCGGTCCTCCACGATGGAGCTCAGTAGGACGGGCGGATTGATGGAAGGCTTTTGTCCCAATGCCTCATCCATGAGGACATACCAAGGCCAAGTCTCCGCAGTGGGCTTCCCAGCAACTCCTTGTCCAGAGCCTGGATATTTGCATTCCTATGGAAGAGTGAAGCATTACAAGAAATATCAGTTAGGAAAAAAATAATGGATTAGCAGAATTTCTTGTACAAAAATGTACTTGCCTTATAACGTTTCTTTAAGTTGTCCCATTTCTTCTTAGCCTGCAATGTGGTAACTACTTTTTCGATGTTCATCTGCTCCAGTATTGCCCTAATCACAAAATAAAAAATCACAGCACTCACAAAGCTGATAACAACAATGCAACTAACACTCAGATTATTATTAACATTGATATTTGTGGTGGGAAACACTAATGTTTTTAAGAAAGATGTACAGTCCTACTGAAAAACAGTAAACTTCTTTGGAAAACATCCAGTGTACACAGACAGCAGTATATCTTTATTTGCTTAAACTTTATTACCAAAAACAGTGAATACAAATAAAACAACGGTCAAACTTACTTCCAGGCCACACTGGCAGAATGCTTTGCACCAGTAAACAAGGCCTCTTTGGAGGTCCGCAGCCTAATAAACTCCTCTGTCTTCTCCTTGGTCCCTAATAAATACGTGAAAAATACGTGATATTAAATAAATGATTCCATTAAATGGTCTAAATACCTCAAACACGTACAAAAACTTTTTTTGTGTGTTATTTTTGTGTTGTTAATTGATCTAACAAAAGACATGAATTCGACAAATTGTTAATTAAAAATGATACAGAGGACTTTAGTTAGCATGAGCGCCGTACTTTACTAAAATACCCATGCACAATTTTTAGCTATTACATTCTTACATACATTTAAAAGACATTTCCACCCGTGAGTTATCCAGCTCAGCCATCTCGAAATTCGCGCGAAATCTCTGCTTGGCGCTATGAATTCTGGGATAGCCTCCGTCTGGAAGGATTCACGGATCCATCCTTCGATTTCGGCAGGAAGTAGGCCGCATTCCTCGGCCGCATGAGGAGGAGTCTTCGAATTGGGACAGTCCTCCGCGCGGGGCTATGACGTATGCGGCCGACAAATGCGCACTCATGAGGACCCAGCCCATGAATTGAGACACAGCCTAGCGCATTACCGCCACCTGGTTCCCGCAGGAAGTTGTTCAAAAAAGCACGAAATTATTTAAAAAAAATAATAATAATGATACTTTACGTATTTATAAAGCCATTTGTAAAAACAGCCAACAGTGCAGCTTTAAGTAGCAAATGGGGTATTTTAGTTTTTTATATGAAGTAATAGATGTGTTTTTTTTTAAAACAATAAAATACCTTTTTTTTTATTTATTGAAAGTTAGTAATGTAAACATTTTTCTTTGATAATGCAGTTGATAATTACTTTTATTTACTTTGTTCTCTGAAATAAATTAGTAAAAATATGTTTTTGTCTGAATTATGGTGATTTTATGGTTCTGAAAATAACATGAGTGCTGCTTCTGGCTACAAGATCTGAAAAGTTTTCAGATCTTGTAGCCAGAAGCAGCACTCATAAATTACAGGTAAGCCATTTGATCGGTGATCGGTGATCGGTTTGTGTGATCGGCTCACATATAGGCAATCGGTTTTTTGATCGGTATCGGTGATCGTCACACATAGGTGATCGGTATCGGTATCGGTTTCAAAAAACCTGATCGGCACATCCCTGGTTGAGACGTCTGGCGTTGAGATGTCTGGTGTTGAGACGTCTGGCATTGAGACGTCTGGCGTTGAGATGTCTGCGGCGCAAAGTCCCTCTGTTAAGGTAGAGGCGTCTGCGGCGCTGGGACCCTCTGTAGAGGTAGAGGTGTTGGCGGTACGAGGACCCTCTGGAGATGTAGAGGCGTTGCGGCGCTGGGACCCTCTGGAGATGTAGAGGCGTCGGTAGTGCAAGGACCCTCTACAGACGTAGAGGCATCAGCAGCGCCCTCTGCAGGCGCTGGCGGTACAGCACCCTCTGTAAACGCTGGAGGTACAGCATCCTCTGTAGACGTTGGAGGTACAGCACCCTCTGTAGACGTTGGAGGTACAGCACCCTCTGTAGACGCTGGAGGCACTGTAGAAGCCGGTGGAACAGCGTCCTCTGTAGACGCTGGAGGAACAGTTGAAGCTGGAGGAACAGCGCCCTCTGTAGATGCTGGAGGTACAGGCTCAGGACAGACTGCAGGCTCAGGGACAGAGTCTCTGGAACTCCTCTATCGTCGACCTCTCCGACGTGGGCGGCGACATGGTTCAGGTCCAGAATCAGGCAGAGACAAAGAAGCAGATGGTAAAAAACAGGCTGGATTAGAGTCTATGGGGTCTGAACAGGTGTGATCTTTGTACAGTGTGGTTGGCACAGAGACTGCAGGAGATGGAGGAACTACGGGGACTGCGGCAGGCATGGGAGCGGCCGCAGGGGCTGCAGCAGTAAGGATCACCAATGTTGTGGGAGAAGAGTCCAGTTTTATGGCAGAGAGATGTACTACTGGAGAACGAGGACTGACAACGCCGGATTGGACGAGTGGCTCCAACCAATTCTTTTCTTCCAGTACTTTGTCCATAAAGCCCTCCATTTCAGGTGCATCAAACAGACCAGGTAAGCGTATGTATTCATTTAAAGTGCGACTAAACCCAAAATTAACTTTTTTTAGCTGATAAACTCCCTAGAATGTGTTTAAAATGTTATCTAGCACTATGGCTGTGTTTATTCTCACATAATTGTGCATATCTGTGTAAATTGGCAATATTTGGCCTAAAAATGTGTTTACGGTAGTTCTATGGGTTGAACTGGTGGATTACACCTTAATTTTCTTATTTGTGCAAATGCTCATGTGTGACATGTCTGCTCATGTGTGATGTCACACAGGTGGTTCAAGCAGAGCCAATCCCCTGCAGAGATGAGAAGTGCATACCTTATATGGAAATGCTGCATTTCACTCCTGACAAGCGGTTTTATTTTTCTTTTCATTTTCATTTTTTTAGGCCTTTGGTTTTGGATGGAATGGGTGGAATAGATAAATACATCTACATGTTTATTCTTTGTTGTTGCTTGGTGTATGTTGTTGGCTAGAGGTTTAATTTGTTTTAGGTTGTTGCAGGTGGAGGCGTGAACAAAAGCACAACTCTACCTCCACCCCTCCTTGTCTCTCGACACGCCCATTTTCAGGGAGATTTTGGAAGGAGGAGTTACCGATCCACAGGGGTTTAGTCGCACTTTAACATAGTCTTTGTAACCATCCACTTTTCCCACAGGTTGCTGGAGGTGGCTGAATCCACAAACCTCTGGGCGGTTTCACAAAGCTGCTGATAATCCTCCTCAGACAGCCTGGACAGGAAGTACTTGTCTGCTGGGTTCTTATTTGGTCGCGTCATACTGTCAGGATTTACAGGTAGGACAGAACCCAATGGTGCAGACAAGAACTCACAGGAAGCCAGGAGTACAAAAAGATATATTTAATGATAATAAATCAAAATGCTGAACAGGGCAGCAAACTTACTCAAGAGACTGGAACATAGGAGACATCAGGGAAGACCCAACGATGATGTGACAATGAACAACACACAGGAGCTGACTTATATACACACAGAGTAATTAAAGGGGACCACACATGCAAAATTCACTTTTTAATGTTTTTTTACTAAACTTTGGGTATTTACTTCATAAAAAAACAGTCCTTGTGCCAAAAAAATGCACCCAGTGGTTTATTTACTCTAAGTAGATTTATTTATTTTTGATAAATACACCAGGATTCACACTTCCTGCATTTATTGACGTCACAAGCCGCCAGCCAATCAGATCAAACCTGAGTCCAGCCCCTCACCTAGCAACCCCTGGTTAGGCTCAACCCACTTCTGTATTAAACACATGACTGTTGTTTTTCATGATTTCATCTCATCTTTTGTTTATATGTTCTTAATTTCATGTGTACAGCACTTTGTTGCAGCTGTGTTTTTTTAAATGGCTTTATAAATAAAGTATAATTGTTATTTTTATGTTTTAGTTCAATTTTTAGTGTATTTGCGATCGCTGCCAACGCGCAGCCGGCAAAAATTAAACGAGCGGACCACAGGCGGAAGGACCGGGTTCGACGGGACCCTCTTCCGGCGCGATGGAGCGGAGCTTCAACTGTACAGCCTTGCAGCAGCCTCGCAGCAGGCTCGCAGCAAGAGGACCTTCTCCTTACAGATTAATTTACGGGAGACACTTGGTGAACTTTGTGTTGTCTTCACTGGAACAGCGATAACTCCCAAAATCTCATCGCGTGCAACGAGCGGAGCTGGCGAAAACCGGAAGAGGAACAAGCTAACATTAGCTTCGGATTCGGGTGGTCTAATGCTAAAAGGAGCAGCAAACTGCGGCGCGCTCAGACGGGTTTCGGTAAGTTATCTTAAGCTAACACTAACAGTAAGTCAAATGAGTAATAAAAAAAGAGCTAATTTTAAAACAACAACACATTACAGATACTGGCTGTTACAGAGGGCGTGAACAGATCGTTGAAGGGCGTGGACTTCAAGAAACCGGTCGTTCAAAACGAAAGTTAAAAATGGCAGAATTAAAAAGGGTATAATTGATTATCTAATAATTATTTTGTGCATTAAATTGAAGGAATAGGGTCTGGATATCCCACAGAAATACCATAAAAATTTAAAAAATACATCTGAGGTCCCCTTTAAGATAAATCATAAACACCTGGACACAGACAGGGAAACCAGAAGGTGTAGGGATGGGGACTGACCAACAGAGAGAGCCAAACATATGGACACATAAACAAGGAAACCAGAAGGTGTAGGGATGGGGACTGACCAACAGAGGGAGCCATCCTTACAAACGCAACCACAGACATAAACGTGTTTAAATGATAAATGGAGCTTACTTATATAGCGCTTTCCAGCCCCCTATGAGGGGCCCCAAAGCGCTTCACAGTACCAGCCATCCACCCATTCATACACCGGTAGCGGTAGCCTACCATGCAAGGCACTGCCAGTCCTACCGGGAGCAACTCAGGGTTAACTGTCTTGCCCAGGGACACAACGATGTATGCAGTGACCGGGGATCGAACCCGGGACCTTCCGGTCCTGAGCCGGCTGCCCTGTCTCTACACCATCTCGGCCCCTTTAATTTACATTTAAATTGTTTATGTCTATGACTGCAACGAGATGCTAGGCTGCTAATGCTACGTGCTGCAATATAATATCACCATGTTGAAACACGCTTAGGAATTTTAGTTCCGCGGCAGATAATCTCTCGTTAATAAAATGTAATGAGTGAAAAAATGACCAAAACTGTACGCACATGGACCAAACCGTACGTGTCGTACCGAAACGGTTCAATTCACCCATGTGTACCGTTACACCACTAGTAGTTACAATTGCTTTAGGGAAATCTTTGGCCAAATAAAAATGTTCATATAGTATTTCTTGCCACCCAGTGATGTGGCTTGGGTATTTTTGCTTTTGAAAATGTTTTGATGAAGAAAAAAATAGCCACAAAAATACGCATTTAAACTAATCTAGGTGGGGCTTGAATAATCACATGCAGCCAATACGAATAAGGCATGTTTTCTCTGTATCCATCATTGCTAAAATTAGTGGATGAATTTCAGTAAATCTGTTGTTGACTAATATAAAACTTATTCTGTGAGAGCAACCATAGTTTTTGCTTCATTTCTTACACAATGAATATTCCTGCATTAAGAGAAGATAAGATAGAACTTTATTGATCCTGCAGGAAATTGTTGTTGTAATTCCATATTGGCGTTACCTTTCACCTAAAACTAACAGGAACATTTCTAATACTGCAAAAGAACAACTCCCAATTATCATATGCAGATACTTTCCATAGATCTAAATTAAAACAGCTATGGTAAAAAAAAAGAAAGAATATGTTTAATGTGTTTTGTGTTTGTTTACAAGCCTGAACATAGTCTGGGTTGTCATTCACTCCACAGATTTACACTTCATTGTATTTACACGTGATTTTTGCAGGTTGCTTTTGTAAATGAGCCCACGAGGCTCAATGAGATTTACCTGACTAAATAAAGGTTGAATGAATGAATGAATTTTGACACTAATAGGGAGCAAATGGGCAATTGTCATTTAACTGGCCGGTAAAATTGGGTCAGCTTGACTTTGTTGGCAGGATGTCATCAAAGGTTAAAGTTATTTCTTTTCTAAGTCAGATGGCTTTGGCAGGTATTAACATATTAATGATGTGCTATTCTACACATGAATAGGCCTGGCTCAATTCTCTTGCTGGCGAAAGGTCAGACAGAGAAGAACTTGTTTTGCTGCAATAAAAAAAGAAAAAATTACTTAATTAATTAAGAAAGAGACTGCAGGAACAGTGCTTTGGCATTCTGTCATTTGTTTATTTTCTCTTACGCGTGTAATTTTTAGAAGTGTGTAAAGCATGTCCAATGTAATAATGTGACACACTGTAGAGTTTCTAAATAATTGCTTAATGCCCTTAATAATACTTCATACACCTTTCAAGTTATCTCAGGCGTTATTTATGTACATGCTTCTGGCTTATTCACTGGTCTGAGTGTTATTTAATGGCCTTCTTCCATGGAAGCTGAAGCATGAAATAAATTTTACATGAGCTGAAGCTAATCCACGTCGGGCTGATTAGGTGCTAAAAAGAGACTAAATTACCAGATAATGAATACAGCTTGACAAAAAATGTTCTGCAAATGTACAATGATGACGCATAATCCTTCAAAAGCTGTCACTTTTTCCTTTTTCTCTTCATCCCTTTGTGGCTTTCAAGTGGCCTCTCTATTATTCAGGAAGCTAAGATGCACTGCCACCCATGTTAGACCCCGGCATTTGTGAAAAATACACACATCATACACCAATCAAGCAGAAGAGATCAACAGCAGTCTCCAAGCAATCTGCCCTGAAGTGAAAAGAATGACAGGTGTTTTACAATCAGAACTGCTTTGGGTTTTTACGCTTCAACACACACAAAAATAGCTTGACATCTAACATTTATAGAAAAGTTGCAGCTTCGCTTTCATGTTTACATATAGAAACAGCAAACTGAACAACTCTGAAAGAAGATTTTCTATCATTCCTTTAAAAAGGAGTCAAGAAAAGAAAAGATCAGCGAGTATAAGTGTGGCTGGTTCATGTTGTACTCCGTATCTTTGAGGACACACTTTCATTCGAGCAACAGTGGCATGCCTATTGTCTGCAGGAGGTGAGGACCACAGGGGATAATATGTCAGCAGCTATTGTATGGCTGTCTTGAAATGGTTACTTTAAAATATACTGGCAAAGCAGTGGCAGCCTGTGGTACCACGGGGCTGATGGCACACCCCTTTAGCCCATTCACACAGCAGAAGTAACATTTAGCTGGCTGTTTCCCTGCTGCTCCTTGCTTTGAGCTGGCCGGGGAGTCCATGACGTGGCCCACTTTCCTAGTAAGAGAGGTACACTCTGCTTGCTGTCACTCATGACCTTTAACAAATATGGCTGTACCTTCATGAATTTGCCTATAAGTTTGCAGCCACATTCATACAAAAGTTAGAAATCAATATTAAAACACCAGCTTTTGTGTTCTTGTCGTTTTCTGTAAGATATGGTTTTTGTGTGCCTATGTGGACATGTAGGTTAGAACAAATGAGCAGAATTTAAATTTTTGTTCAACAATTACACAAAGAATACTACCAAAAAATCTGCACTCTGACACTTTTATGATTTAAAGACATTTAAAGCCCCAAATCTCCTAGCTTCAATGACTCGGAGGTTTGTCAGTGCTGAATGCAACATGTGCTATTGTCTGGTTGTTATGCTGGTTAAAAATAAATACAAGAAATCTTTGTTTTTGTACAAAATTCCAGAGAAAAGTTAATTAAATGAAAGAGCAAAGAAGCTCTATGAACAATGAAGTGGCTTCCAATCAGATTCAAGCCGAGCTATCAGCGAAGTCAAGCAGCTCATTGTTACACAGACTGCATATTCAAAGAGATTACTGATGGGAGAGTGGGCTCACATATTAATCCTCTTCAACAGGTGCACATGTTGATTACAAGAATGCTGGGCATGGTGAGCAAATGTTTTCTCACAGTGTTGCAAATCAGGAAAAACATTTCTGCTTTTTGTTGTTCATTTAGCTTTCAGGTAAGTGCATAAAGACGGTCACATTTAAACACTTCTGAGTTGAAAACAAAAAAAAGCTTATTGTTCTGTACACAAAAAATGCCATCTTTTTGCTTTTTAACTTATTATTATACATGTTATTATATTTGTATAATAACATGTAGCCTATACATGTTGCTATTATACTTGCATAAAAGAGTAGATGTACATTTTCCAGTAACATTTTAACATTTCTAAGAAAAACCTTGTGCTTTGGGCGGCCGTGGCATGGTGGTAATGGCAGTCGTCCCCTGATCGGAAGGTTGGAGGTTCGAATCCCGGTTCCCCACACCATGTGTCGTTGTGTCCCTGGGCAAGACACTTAACCCCGAGTTGCTCCCGGTAGGACTGGATAGCGCCTTGCATGGTAGTCTGCCGCCACTGGTGTATGAATGTGTGTATGAATGGGTGGATGGTTGGTATTGTAAAGCGCTTTGGGGCCCCTCATAGGGGGCTGGAAAGCGCTATATAAATAAGCTCCATTTACCATTTACCATTTATTTTCTTGTACACATATTTTATTCATTCTCTGGGTACTCCAGTTTGCTCCAACGGACCAAAAACATGCATGTTAGATTGATTGGTAACTCTAAGATGAATAGTTGTTTGTCTCATTTGTCTCTATGGGTCCCTGTGATGGACTGGAGACTTGTCCAGGGTGTCCCCATCACTCCCACAGTGACTGCTGGGTATGGGCATCTCTGACCCCCACAAACAAAATGAGCATTTGTAGGAAGAAAAAAAAAACCATTCAGCGATAAGCTGAAAAATCTTTAGAAAAAGTAGTGTCAAACATTACAACATGTCAAGTCTTACAACTTTTTAGCAATACTGATGTACCCATGTGCGGGAGAGCATTTGCAGTGCACAAAACAAACAAAAAACATTAAAATACTACATAGTGTTGTCAGTCAGTGGCATAAAGCTGTTGATCTTGGAAAAGTTGTCAGCCAAGTACTCTAGAAAGTAAAAATAAATCATAGATACAACTTTAAAAAGGGTCATTTTCAAGTGTGGTCAAATAAAAAAATAAAATAAAAAAGGGTAATAAAAAAATACTGATATTATATATATTTTTTGTTTGTAACTAAGGAAGTAAAATTAAAATTAATATCATTAAACACTAGATGGACTTGCGACCTGTCCAACCCCCCTGCCCCTCACACAACAACTGCTGGACATGGGTACCAGTGACTCCCGTGAAATATGAAAAGGAAGACGCTGGTAAAGATAATGAATGAATGAATGAATGAACACTTGTTGGCTCTGTGTTATTGCTGAGGGTCATACATTGTATGTGAACAAATAATTAATTTTGGGCAAATACAAAAGTTTGCAAACATGCTTTAGAAAACAAGGTTCCTGTTGCTCAACTGAACAAGCATCTCTGCTGAACATAGACTGTTTTAGGCTTATAGCTCTGAGAGGCTGCTGAAAGTCTCAGTCCACTGGGAGTAAACCTGTGGACTAATTAGATAGTGGTGTAATGGTACATGTGGGCATATTGAACCGTTTCGGTTCGGTCCATGTGCGTACCGTTTTGGTTATTTTTTCACTTATTAAATTTTTATTAACGAGAGATTATGCACCGTGGAACTAAAGTTCCTAAGCGTGTTTCAGCAGGGCACAATTAATTGTTGCTTAGTCTTGCAGCACGTGTAGCATTAGCAGCATAGCAGGTAACGAACAAGCAAGAGCTTGACCCTTTCATCTCGTTGTGGTCTCCTGTCCTGAACATTATGGCTTTCTTGTTAAAACTCAACCATGGGAACAGACAAATGAACAAATCCAAAGCTGAGATTAGATTTGTAGCAGGCAACATGTCTAACTTGTTAACACGCTTGAAACGTCATCATCCAAACGTGATCGTCTCTTCTACAAGCAAGAAAAGCAGCTTGTTGCAAAGACCGCTAACAGCAGCATTTAAACATCCTTCATCAGGTAACTCAGATCGGTCCAGAGCATTAACACAAACTGTAGGAGTTTTTAGTCAAAGTCAAAGTCAAAGTCAACTTTATTGTCAGAACTGCAATATGTACAGGACATACACAGAATTGAAATTGCGTTTCTCTCAGTCCCTCGGTGCAACAGTAACCGTTTAAACATTGAAACACTGAAACATATAATAATAGACATAAGCATAAAATAGTAAAGCTGTAACACTGTCCTGAGTTTTTGCATAGTGGTACAAGAGTATGAAAATTTACACCAACTCTAAAACTAAAACACTAAACATTTAATGAACATAATACTGTCCTGAGTTTTTGCATACTAGTATAGAAAAAAGTATAAAAAGTATAACTATAAAATAAACTAAAGGTTCTAGCATTGACATTTGCAAAGTGGCAAAGCAGCATATGAGTTAATGTACACAGTATATGTATGAGGTAGTAGTTGATGTTGTTATAGAGGCAAAAGTGGCATATGTGTGTGGGATCACCTGCCATGCGGTGGGCTTTCCGATTGAGGCGTTTGCTGTGTAAGTCCTGCAGTGAGGGCAAGGAGGTGCCCACGATCTTCTCAGCTGCTCTCACAATGCGCTGGAGGCTCTTGCGGCATGATGCAGTACATGCACCAAACCACACAGTGATGCAGCTGGTCAGGACACTTTCTATGGCACCTCTGTAGAAGGTGCTCATGATGGGGGTTGAAGCTCCAGCCCTTTTCAGCTTGCGGAGAAAGTAGAGACGCTGGTGAGCCTTCTTTGCCAGTGCTGCAGTGTTCCTGCTCCAGGACAGGTCCTTTGAGACGTGCACTCCCAGGAATTAATTGGGAAAAACAATTATCAGACTAATCAATCATTGAATTAGTCGTTAGTTGCACCCCTAACTAAGATGTCTTAGAAAAAAAACTGATTCTCAAACAATCCAGTGTAGATTTCATCAAATCTAATAACACAAAGCTTTGGAGGAACCGTCAGAATACTGTACAGAAAGTCAATGCATTACAAGTACACAAAACTCCAAATACTTGCTCTGCCTTGGTTCTGATCCTAGTCTTGTCCTCGTATTTACAGAACCAAACTAAGATACTTTAAAGAACAGTTTCACATTAAAGAAAACATCCTCAAGGTTCCTTACAGTGGAGAGGAATGATAAGCATCTAGCCAGCTGTTACTAGCACCATCATTCTGCAAACAGTGATACTGAAGCGTTATAACATACCATTCAGATCTAATGACAAATAAACAAATCAAACGTCTCACGCAAAAGGATCATTATATTATGAAGTATCACACATACAGTACATGTTTCCCCTGACAAAAGCAGAAACAGCATTCAGAATACACAACCTTCAGATGTGGACAGTAACTATGGTAACGGACCACAAACTTCCACAGCTCACAGACTATTTAACAACAAACCTGAACTGAACACGTTAGTTCTATGACCTCTTGTGGGTTTGTAACCCTTTGATGCACAACATGGGTCAAAAATGACCCACATTCATTTTCCAGGTTATTTCATGCTGACTGAGTGTTTCTTTGCTTTATCTTTTGAAATGAATTGATTTTATGATTGACAATTCCAAGTATTCTTTAAATATCTTGTTTTTAATTACCACAGATCATTAATTGATATTTTGTTTCCTACTTGATGAACAAAAATACTTTTTACAATACATCACCAAGTGTGACTTAAAATTAAATGTTTTAATACTATAATTACATTTTGTTTCAAGTAATTTCTTTAGCAGTTATTTATTTAATATTTGCTACATTTGTCATTTTGTCATACCTCCTGATAACAGATAACAGCTACTGAACTGAACTTTATCTGTGGTTTAACAACTGTAAACTGGTGAAATGTGACCAAACAAAATAAAACACAATTGAACACATCACTCAAACATAAACTGCCATCTAAATTTTTACAAGCCTCACAAATGATCAGTAAGTGTTTGTGCTCCTTGCACACAGGCCTGGTGCACTGGGAACACCAGCTGCTGTAGCTTTTCTGTCTTTTGAAACTGGGCAGATAGCGCACCTCTTCTTCCTTTGGCCCTCCTCTCTGATGTCCTCTTGTGCTGGCTGTGTTTTGTTTTTTTGACCCAGACCTTCCCATTGCCTCAATAATATGCTTCTCGAGTTTGGGTGTGTCCTCCATGAGCTTCTTCATATATAGCATGACAAGCTCTTTGCCCAACTCCTTGATAAATAGACAGCATGCATTACTCGCACCACCCATACGTAGTCAGGATGTTGTGCATTGAAGTTGGTGAAGGCATTGAGTGTAGCAAAATCCAGCATATTGTAACAGAGAACCATGGGCCACCTCCTTGTTCTCTGCAGACACGTGTAGTTGCTAACCATTTGATCCATTGTGTCCATTCCTCCTTTCATTTTACTCTAGTACTGGATCACTTCTGGTTTCTTCACAAGGAAATGGATTGTCTCCTGTGTGGACACTCATGTGTCTGTTTAAACTTGTCTTATGACTAAATCTTTGTCCACAAAGATCACAAGGAAATGGCTTTTCTCCTGTGTGGACTCTAAAGTGTGAGTTTAAATTTGCCTTCTGGCTAAATTTTTGTCCACAAAGATCACAAGAAAATGGCTTTTCTCCTGTGTGGGCTCTCATGTGTGACTTTAAACTTGTCTTCTGACTAAATCTTTGTCCACAAAGTTCACAAGGAAATGGCTTGTCTCCTGTGTGGACTCTCATGTGTTTGTTTAAATCTGCCTTATAACTAAATCTGTGTCCACAAAGATCACAAGGAAATGGCTTTTCTCCTGTGTGGACTCTCATGTGCAAGTTTAAACTTGACTTCCGACTAAATCTTTGTCCACAAAGTTCACAAGGAAATGGCTTGTCTCCTGTGTGGACTCTTATGTGTCCGTTTAAACTTGTCTTATCACTAAATCTTTGTCTACAAAGTTCACAAGGAAACGGTTTCTCTCCTGTGTGGACTCTCATGTGTGAGTTTAATATGTGCTTATGACTAAATCTTTGTCCACAAAGATCACAAGGAAACGGCTTGTCTCCTGTGTGGACTCTCATGTGTGAGGTTAAATTTGCCTTCTGACTAAATCTATGACCACAAAGATCACAAGGAAATCGTTTCTCTCCAGTGTGGACTCTCATGTGTGAGTTTAAATTTGCCTTCTGACTAAATCTTTGTCCACAAAGATCACAAGGAAACGGCTTTTCTCCTGTGTGGACTCTCATGTGTATGTTTAAATTTGCCTTCTGACTAAATCTATGACCACAAAGATCACAAGGAAATCGTTTCTCTCCAGTGTGGACTCTCATGTGTAAGATTAAATGTGATTTGGAAAGTAAATATTTTACCACAGTCATCACAGCTTATTGATTTTGGCCTTGCCTGGACTTTCCTGCATGACTCTACATTTTTCTTCTTTCCAACACATTTCTTATTAAGCAGACATCTTGAAGACTTCACTCCTGAATGACTTGTCATGTGTCTTTGAAGAGTCCGGTTACTGACATACTGCTTACCACACTCAGAGCAGCTCAAAGATTTGTTGACAGTTTTTACTTCTGATTCAGGAGCCCTGCTTTCCTTCCTGTCTTTCATACTGTCTTCACGTTCTGATTCAGTGTCTGATGAGTTCTTTAGTAGAGAGTCAGGATTGGTCATTTCACCATCCTCTTCAATGTCCTCAATAATGTCAGTCTGTGAAGAGCTCAAACTGCCTTTGTGAGTCTTTAAATCAGGGCTTCTGCCTGTTGTTGTTTTTTTAAATCCTCCTCACTCACTAATGAAACTGTAGTGACAAAAACCTGATATCAGTCTCCTCCATATTAAGTTGGTCTTCCACCAGACTGGTCTAAGGGTCTTTTCTTCCACTTTATGATAAGAGGCTCTGGGTCCTGCTGGTCAACATCAGGCCTTCAGTCTTGAGGAGCTTCTTCTTTTAATCAGCTCTAAACAGAGGCAGGAACCACTGAAACACATGAACATTAAGGACAATTTACTTCAACACACACACACACAGATCGATAGGCGGATAGGTGCAGTGTCCGCAGTGAAGCGGGCGCTGTACCGGTCTGTCGTGGTGAAGAGAGAGCTGAGTCAAAAGGCAAAGCTCTCAATTTACCGATCGATCTACGTTCCCACCCTCATCTATGGTCATGAGCTTTGGGTTATGACCGAAAGAACAAGATCTCGGATACAAGCGGCTGAAATGAGTTTTCTCCGCAGGGTGTCTGGACTCTCCCTTAGAGATAGGGTGAGAAGCTCAGTCATCCGGGAGGGACTCGGAGTAGAGCCGCTGCTTCTCCACATCGAGAGGAGCCAGTTGAGGTGGCTCGGGCATCTGGTTAGGATGCCTCCTGGACGCCTCCCTGGTGAGGTGTTCCGGGCATGTCCCACCGGGAGGAGACCCAGAGGAAGACCCAGGACACGCTGGAGGGACTATGTTTCTCGGCTGGCCTGGGAACGCCTTGGGATTCCCCCAGAGGAGCTGCTCCAAGTGGCTGGGGAGAGGGAAGTCTGGGCCTCCCTACTTAGGCTGCTACCCCCGCGACCCGACCCCGGATAAGCGGAAGAAAATGGATGGATGGACACACACACACATGCACGCACGGACGCATACACACACACAATTTTACCCCCACAATCACATCTTTTGTCTGCATATACTTTTTATATTTTAGTGTTAATTTTATTTCCAAAAACTAAAGGTACAGAAACTGCAAATTATACCGAGACTGGATGTGCACGCTCCCCCGGGTCACCGTTATAAAAGTCATCCGATTTGTCTCATTGCCTGCTCCTCTCTCTGCTCCTCCTGTGCACCTCCCTTCTCCCCAGCTCTACCTGTCTGCTCCTCTCCAGCTAATGTACTGTATCATCACCTGCTGGGGCCACGCCTCATCTTCTTCTCCCTCAGGTGGGGGAAGAGTCAGGGAGCGTCCTCCTGTGGGTTCAGCTTCTCTGACAGATGTTTTTAAAAATCTGCCAGCTTCAATATGGTCTCCAGTTCTTTTTCAAACTTGTTCTGACAAATATATTCTTTTATTTTGAGCACCGCTCTTGAACTTCTTACACGACATGTGAACTGCTGTCAGTCAATAATTGAGAGACACGCCTCCATTTTAGCAACACACAATCTGATAAGTCAGCTCATGGCCAGTGAGCCCGTGTGGGTCATTTCTTATTTGGATCAGAACCACAAACCACGTGGGTCATTTCTTATTTGGATCAGCACCACAAACATGCATGTCAAATGACTGACAGAAAACCTGACAAGTTACAAAACAATGTATTTCAGCTCATCACGTGACCTCAAAACAATACGGTCCCCAATGACGTAAACCCCTGGACTTCAGCCCAGGTCAGACCGTGCACTAAAGCAGCCCAGGAAACCGAGACATTCAAATGCACACAGAACCATTGCACAGTTTTGCCAAGACCCAAGGCCAGGCACCACCCTACTTCTGACTGGTTAGTAGGCCTATCTAGTGTGGTTGGGAGTGTAAGCTGCACCTCTGTTAAATCCACAGAAATGTCTGTTAAATCTCTTGGCGAACTCCATTTATTTTTTATCCGCAGGTACACCAGTGATCCGGCACAGTGCCAGCGTCAAGTCAGATTTATTTGTATAGCACATTTAAAACAGGAACTGTTACCAAAGTGCTTGAGTGCCATCAGATCCTGCATGCCTGGTGAACGCTTCTACTTCCTTAGCTTGGATTTTGACTCAGGTATCATCCACCAGGGCTGGGTAAAAAAAACTGATTTAATTGATTCTAGATTGATTGCATTTAAATTGAACATACACACAGAGTATACCTGTGTAATTAAATTTATTTTACATGCTACAATGTCAATTTCAAGTACCGTATGTTATCAAAGGGTTCCACCTTTTCTTAAATAAATCAATGGACATGTTTAGCTTTGCTGTTATTTTCTTTATTGTGTAAACACTCACCATTCTCTCTTTCCATTGATTTATAGTAGGGGGTAAAAGTTTATACCAACATACTGTTATCTTTTTTTTTTTTTACTACCATTACAAGGATTCCAAACAGGTACCATTTTTCTTTACTTAATAAGTCACTTGGGAGTACTCCCAGAACAAAGACAAGGGGGTTCCATTCAATATAAATGAGTTTAATACTTGAAATTTCCTCTCTAATTCCTTCCCATAATGTTTAAATTTTTGGACAAGCCTAAAAGATATGCATGTAATCTCCAACTAGTCCACATTGTCTACAGCACAAATTTGATTTAGCCTTATCAAATCTTGAAATAATACATGGTGTTTTGAAATATCTAACAATTACTTTCCAATAAAATTCTTTCCATATTTGAATGTTAGTCAATGTCCATTTTCACACACTAGCCCTCATTCTTGATCATCAATCACAATGTTCATTTCTAGTTCCCACCTTACCTTTATCCCAGGAGGCCACCCACCTGACATACATGACTGTATACATTTATATAGATTTGACACCGTTTTATCAGATTTTTTTTCTTTAGTGACCTTTATAAAGAGCATTTCTAAGTCAGTAGGTCTTGATTTAAAAAGAGACCATTCAGTATGGGACATCAGATAACTTCTCAACTGCAAAAATATGTAAAAGCCAGGAGAAGTTAACCCATACTTCTCCTGAATCTGACCAAATGATTTCAGAAGCTCCCCTTTAAACAAATCATCAATAAAAATTAAATTCTTATTTTGCCAGACTCTGAACCCTGAATCATGTTGCCCTGGTAAGAAATCTATTATAACCAAAAATGTCAAAGCCCTAGATATAGATTGAGGAGCTTTCATATTTTTTAAATCATGCTTAAAGTCTTTTGTGTACTTTTCATCCACATATTTGTAATTTTGTACTTGTTCCAGATTTCAGTTGAGCAGAATGAAAGGCCCTGTAATGAAAATTTAGGGCATGAGCTTTGTTCTAGTGTAGGGGAACACCACACCTCACCTCAGAAAGACGTCACTCAGCTCAAACAAACAAAAGAGTTCACCTCACTTTAAATATTATTCATGTGTTTTGTGTTTAAAACTGTTAAAAACAAGATTAATCTATTTCCTTTGGAATGAACAGACATATTTTATTTAGTCTCAGCTCACAAACTTCTCAATTTGACACTAAAAATAAGAAACTGTCACTGTGTAAACTTCATTGCAACATGTACCGTATTTTCCGCCTGATAACTCGCACCTTTCTATAAGTCGCTTTGTCCAATTACTGTATTGG
>JBBPBX010006611.1:52230-67952 GCA_038048925.1 Garcialebias charrua
TGTGGTTTATGAGCTATTTAGATAAATAATAGTCAGAAAAACAACGAAGCTAGCCGCAACACATTTACACCCATAAAACATCTAATTTTATCTCAAACAATTCCAACAGCTAAAAGTTTGTAAATGACCACCAAATAATTACTTTTTGTAAGTTTAAAGAAAATCCGCTGTGTGGTTTATGAGCCATTTAGATAAATAGTAGTTGGAAAAACAACAAAGCTAGCAGCGACACATTTACGCCCATAAAACATCAAATTTTATCTCAAACAATTCCAACAGCTAACAGTTTGTAAATGACCATCAAATATTTACTTTCTGTAAGTTTTAAGAAAATCCGCTGTGTGGTTTATGAGCTATTTGCTAACTAACACTGAGCTAACAGTAGTTCATACCTCCAGAGCAGGAGGCCGGGCAGCAACAGAATGTGTCCGACAAGAGGAGGCTGCCGATGGACACATGAGCTGGAAACGGTCAGTGGACTCTCTGAAAGTGTCAGAGCTCCAGAGCAGAAGGCTGGGCTGCGACAGGGTCAGTCCGACCAGAGGAGGCTGCCGTCGGACACATGAGGTAGGAACGGTCAGTGGACTCTCTGAAAGTGTCAGAGCTCCAGAGCAGAAGGCTGGGCTGCGACAGGGTCAGTCCGACCAGAGGAGGCTGCCGTCGGACACATGAGGTGGGAACGGTCGGTGTACCCTAGCGGACAAAAGCAGGACTGCACCCCTAGCGGCCGAAAGTGGTACTGCACCATTTTTGCCAAAATGAAAAACGGTCATATCTGAGCCAAAAATTGGTCTAAAAATACGGGAGAAAATCCATAAACAAGTCTAACCTCCCTATAAGTCGCAGGACATGCAAATTAGGCAAAAAGGTGCGCCGTATAGACAGGAAAATACGGTACTCATTTTCTCACAAAACGGACAGACCATTTTAATTAGACTGTGTTCAACTGACCTCAGAGTTTCTAAAACATCTGAACGGGCTACGTTGATAACTTGCCTTATCGAAAATGAGTATTAGTTCCAGAAACTAGTTTTCATGAAGATACAACTACAATAAGCCTTTGTTCAAACTGACATTCCTTTTTACATGAGATGGGACAGTCGACAGCGACATCATTTGGTCAAAACATTAATAATAATAATAATAATGAATTTAATTTTTAACACACTTTTCATTAACAAAAATCTCAAAGTGCTACAAAGTGCAACTAAAATCAAAGATCAAATAAAAACAAGTGATAAAATCAAGTAAAATCAATGATAAAACAACTAAAATCAATAATAAAATCAATTAAAATAATGATAATATCAAGTAAGATCTAAGATAAAGTCATGCGGAGGCAGAGTAGGCTCGCTTAAAAAGAAAAGTCTTTGAGCCTCGTTTAAAGTCAACCAGAGACTGTGGAGCTCTCAGGTAGTCAGGGAGGGAGTTCCATAGGCAGGGGGTAGCCACACAGAATGCCCAGTCTACCATGGTCCTTAATTTGGTTCGAGGAATGTGAAGGAGATTACTGTTCTGTGATCGTAGAGACCGGGTGGATGAATATGGTGCAAGAATGTCCTTTAGATAATCTGGTGAAGTTCCGTGTAAGCATTGGTGTGTAATGAGAGCAGTTTTGTACTGAATTCTGTAGGTGACAGGAAGCCAATGGAGGTTATGGAGAATGGGTGTAATATGTTCAAATTTACGAGCTCTCAATAAAATCCTTGCTGCACTGTTTTGAATATATTGAAGCTTCTGAAGGTTTTTGCCAGGGATTCCAATAAACAGGGAGTTGCAGTAGTCGAGCCTGGAGGAGACAAAGGCATGGACGAGTTTCTCAGCATCAGAAAAAGTTAGAGATGGGCGAAGTTTGGAGATGTTTCGAAGATGGAAGAAGCAGGTTTTAAACAGATGCTTAATGTGATTTTCAAATGTAAGATGAGAGTCCATTTTTATTCCAAGATTTGTAACAGAGGTGGAGAGGGGGATGTCTTGTCCAGAAAAGGAAATTGTTGTTATAGTTGATGTTTGTACCTGGTGAGGGGTGCCAATCAGTATGGCCTCAGTCTTGGAGCAGTTTAATTGAAGAAAGTTCTGATTCATCCATGCCCTTATTTCCTCCAGGCAGGTAGAGAGGGCAGTGAGTGAAGATGGAGATGACAATGGTGATGATGATGATGCTCCAGTCCTGATGTAAAGCTGTGTATCGTCGGCATAACAGTGGAAAAAATGTTGAACAGATTAATAATTTGACCCAAAGGCAGCATGTAGAGGGAAAACAGCAGGGGGCCTAGAACTGACCCCTGAGGGAACCCACAGGAGACAAGACTAACACATTCCAACCTATTGGAGAGGAAAGATGTGAACCAGTCCAGGACAGTGTCGCAGAGACCGACCTCCACATGAAGACGGTGGAGGAGGATACTATGGTCCACAGTGTCAAAAGCCGCAGTGAGGTCAAGGAGGACCAGGATGGAGGGAGAACCAGTGTCAGCAGCCATGAGGACATCATTGGTAACTCTCAGCAATGCAGTCTCAGTACTGTGAGCTGCTCGGAAGCCAGACTGAAACTTCTCATACAGGGAATGTTGTTGTAGGTGGTCCTGGAGCTGAGCAGCAACTGCTTTTTCCAGCATTTTAGACAAAAATGGGAGGTGGGAAATTGGGTGGTAATTAGAAAGAATGTCGGGATCCAAATTCGATTTTTCAGAAGAGGCTTAATGATGGCAGTTTTTAGAGGCAGTGGAACATGACCAGATTGTAGAGAGTTATTTATTATTTGTGTGATTAATGGGCTTATTGCAGAAATATTGGATTTTATGAGAGATGAGGGGAAGGGATCCAGAGCGCAGGATGAAGGCTTTATTTTCTTGATGATGGTCTCCACCTCACTCTGAACAACTTCATCAAAGCTGCTCAGGGACCAAGAATGCAGATGGGTAGATGGCAAACAAAGATCAGGGAGGCTGTGGAGCTGAGATCTGATTGAGTTAACTTTGTTTTTAAAGAATGAAAGGAACAGATTGCATTTTTGAACAGAGTCCTCATGAGTTTGTTTAATGGGATTAAGCAGATGAGTTATTGTAGAGAACAGCTGTTTAGAGTTTCCAGGGCAGTTGTTGATGATGTTGGAATATTTTGAGCATGCTTCTTTAAGAGAATAGGCGTAGGCTTTCTGATGTTCTTTGTAAGCCTGCTTATGTACAGAGAGACCAGATGATTTTACACGTCTCTCAATAGCACGGCCAGTTGCCTTCATCTTGCGTAGCTCACCAGTGTACCAGGGGGCTGAACGGGAGAAAGACACCAGTCTTGTTTTCAAGGGAGCATGTAGGTCCAGAAGCTCCTGGAGAGATTGGTTGTAGTAATCCACAGAGTCATTTGCAGATAAATGATTGACAACGGTCAGGGAGTGAAGATCAGCGGACAGAACATCAGGTGAAATGTTTTTAAAGTCACGGAACTGGATAGGTCATTTTGGGTTTGAAGCAAGCGAAGTTGAAGGCACTTCCAGGGAGATGACACTGTGGTCTGAGACACCCAGGTCATATACAGATAAGTTATTGATGAGTACAGTGTCTGTAATCACCAAATCCAGAGTATGCCCCCTGTTGTGCATAGGGGCGTCAACATGTTGAGTGAGATTGAGAGAGTCCAAAAGAGACTTAAAATCCATTGCCAGAGGGAAAGAGGAATTGTCCATGTGGATATTTAAATCGCCAAGAAAAAGATTTTTCACAGGGGACGTGCAGAAAAAAGTGAGGAGGTCATGCATCTCTGAGTTAAATGAAACATGCGGTCTGGGAGGCCTATAAATCAATATAACGTTCATCAGGAGTGGGGCTTTGAGGTTGAAGGCCAAACTTTCAAAAGAAGAAAAATCCTGAGAAGCCAGATGTGACAATTTTAAATTACTGCGGTAAATTACAGCCAGACCACCACCGCGGCCAGTGCAACGGGCTCTCTGCAGATAACTGTATCCAGAGGGACAAGCTTCATTCAGAGAACTGTACACATCTGGTTGATGCCAAGTTTCTGTAAGGCACATGAGGTCCAAGTTCTTCTCCAGAATGTGATCATGAATTAGACATGATTTGTTGGATAGTGATTGTACATTGAAAAGTTTATTTTAATACCAGTTGGAGCAGAAGTTTATAAAAGAGGTTTAAGCAGACAGAAGTCCACTCCACGTTTTCCTTGCCACTTCGTGTGCTGTGGACTACAAGGGACTACAGACGCAGCGTTCTGATGATGTAATCGAGGTGCGACACGTCTCATGGACCAGATAGACGGGATCGAGTCAGAGCCAGCTTGCCGAGAATAAACGGATTTCTTCCGAGAGCTTCTATGGATGTAACGAGGTCTAGGCAGAAGTCCCAGTTGTTTTATGGTGGAAACAGAAGGTGGACTGGAGCAATTGTTAAGTTCAATCAGCTGCGAAGCAGAGTATGTCAACATCGAGCCAGCCAAGCCAGGGGAAGCTAGCACAGAGCTAGCCACTAACAGCAGACCCACGGCTCCGAAAGAAATAACAAAGAAGCAGTGAGATGCAACTTGAATGAGCATACCAGAAAATCCAGAACAGTCCAGATGACACAGTAGGTTGACAGAGGCAGTAGGCAAGCGAAACAATAAATGCAGCTATGTAGTTCTCCAAGCAAAGTTTGTGCAGAGTTCGTGTTGGAGTAAACAGGAGGCAGACAGCCCAATATTCGGGTTAGGAAGTAGTAACTAAGCTGTCCGTAAAGTCCTCGATTAAAAAAACACTGAACAAAATAAGTCCAGATAAAAGTCCAAAAAATTTCCAAAAAATAGCAACAGTAAAATAACTTTTTAGCGCGGACAAGCAGCGAACCTCACGACAACTCGCCAGTGTCCCCTCCCGCCAAAACACTTCGGCAAACTCACGCCTTTGTTTCTTTTTTTCTTCCTAGCTGTTTTCTCAAACTCTCTTAACAAGTTTGAGGCAATCCTGGCCAAAGTGGTTCAAAGTTAGAAAGGACAAAAACATGATAATTCTCCCAGCAGACAAAGGAAGATGCACAGTGATTTTGAACCATAAAGACTATCATGAGAAAGTTATGTCATTCCTTAGTGACTTAACCACTTATGAACTGCTGAAAAGAGATCCAGGAAATGGTTACAAGAAGAAGTTGATAGATTGCCTGAAAATTTTGAAGTAGGACAAGGCTATTGACAGTATTCTGCACCACAGACTGTACCCAGGGGAGGCCAACCCAAAATCCACAAAAAAGGTGTACCTTTAAGACCAATTGTTAGCATGATTAATTTGGTAACTTACAATGTTTCCAAATATCTGGCATCTGTACTCATCCCTTTAGTTGGCAGCTCAGAACACCACATACAGAACACCATGGACTTTGTGGATAAGGTGAGGGATGTCATCATGGAGACTGATGAAACAATGGTCTCTTTTGATGTCACATCACTCTTTACGTGCATTCCTGTTGATGAGGCAGTAGAGGTGGTCTGTTTAAGGTTAAAATCAGACACCACTCTGAACAGCAGGACCACGCTTTCCACAGAGCAACTGTGTCAACTCTTGAAACTGTGCCTGCAGTCAACCTACTTCACATATGGGGAGCAATATTATAGGCAGAAACATGGGTGTGCTATGGGGTCTCCAGTTTCTCCTATTGTTGCCAACCTGTACATGGAGGAGGTAGAAAAGAGAGCCTTGACGTCCTTTTCAGGGAGACCACCAAGTCATTGGTTCAGGTATGTTGACGACACCTGGGTTAAAATTAAATCTCAGGAAGTCCAACATTTCACTGATCACATCAACTCTGTGGATAAATATATCAAGTTCACACGAGAAGATGTAAAAAATGGCAGGTTGGCTTTCTTGGACTGTGAGGTCTCAGTTTCTGATAGAGGAAATTTGCAAACTGAGGTGTACCACATGATCAAGGAGGACCATCAGCCTAACGACGGATCGTTAGCACACTGATGGTTGTTTGCTATTCACAGAGCGATGAGTGATACTAGCAATCACAGCATTGTAGGAGGGGGACAGTTGAACCCGGAGGCCTCCGCCTCTGTTTAATGATGGACAGTTTCTTTTCATAAAGATGGCCTCATTTATTCCTCTCTCAAACCATTGTTCCCCTCTATCAAGGATGTGAACATCTTCATCCCTGAAAGAGTGACCGATGGCCTGGAGATGAGTGTAGACCGTGGAGTCCTGACCTGATGATGTTGATCTTCTGTACTGGGCCATCCTTTTGGCCAGTGGCCACACCATCCAGGGGTGGATGAGATTCGCCCGGAGTTCCTTAGGGCTCTGGATGTTGTAGGGTTGTGTTGGCTTACGCGACTCTGCAATATCGCGTGGACATCGGGGGCAGTTCCCTTGGATTGGCAGACTGGGGTGGTGGTTCCCCTATTCAAAAAGGGGGACCGTAGGGTGTGTTCCAACTATAGGGGGATCACACTCTTAAGCCTCCCTGGTAAGGTCTATTCAGGGGTTCTGGAGAGGAGGGTCCGTCGGATAGTCGAACCTCGGATTCAGGAGGAGCAGTGTGGTTTTCGTCCTGGTCGTGGAACACTGGACCAGCTCTACACCCTCAGCAGGGTCCTGGAGGGTGCGTGGGAGTTTGCCCAACCAGTTTACATGTGCTTTGTGGACTTGGAGAAGGCATTCGACCGCGTCCCTCGGGGGGTTCTGTGGGGGGTACTCCGGGAGTATGGGGTACCAGGCCCTTTGATAAGGGCTGTTAGGTCCCTGTACGACCGGTGTCAGAGCTTGGTCCGCATTGCCGGCAGTAAGTCAGGCTCGTTTCCGGTGAGAGTTGGACTCCGCCAAGGTTGCCCTTTGTCACCGATTCTGTTCATAACTTTTATGGACAGAATTTCTAGGCGCAACCAAGGTGTTGAGAGGATCCGTTTTGGTGACCTTAGAATCGCTTCTCTGTTTTTTGCAGATGATGTGGTCCTACTGGCTTCATCAGTTCGTGATTTACAACTTTCACTGGAGCGGTTTGCAGCCGAGTGTGATGCGGCCGGGATGAGGATCAGTTCCTCCAAATCCGAGGCCATGGTCTTGAGCCGGAAAAGGGTAGCATGCCCTCTCCGGGTCGGGGAGGAGGTCCTGCCCCAAGTGGAGGAGTTTAAGTATCTCGGGATCTTGTTCACGAATGAGGGAAAACTGGAGCGTGAGATCGATAGGCGGATAGGTGCAGCGTCCGCAGTGAAGCGGGCGCTGTACCGGTCTGTCGTGGTGAAGAGAGAGCTGAGTCAAAAGGCAAAGCTCTCAATTTACCGATCGATCTACGTTCCCACCCTCATCTATGGTCATGAGCTTTGGGTTATGACCGAAAGAACAAGATCTCGGATACAAGCGGCTGAAATGAGTTTTCTCCGCAGGGTGGCTGGACTCTCCCTTAGAGATAGGGTGAGAAGCTCAGTCATCCGGGAGGGACTCGGAGTAGAGCCGCTGCTTCTCCACATCGAGAGGAGCCAGTTGAGGTGGCTCGGGCATCTGGTTAGGATGCCTCCTGGACGCCTCCCTGGTGAGGTGTTCCGGGCACGTCCCACCGGGAGGAGACCCAGAGGAAGACCCAGGACACGCTGGAGGGACTATGTTTCTCGGCTGGCCTGGGAACGCCTTGGGATTCCCCCGGAGGAGCTGCTCCAAGTGGCTGGGGAGAGGGAAGTCTGGGCCTCCCTACTTAGGCTGCTACCCCCGCGACCCGACCCCGGATAAGCGGAAGAAAATGGATGGATGGATGGATGGCAGTGATGTTTTTGTTGACGTGACGTTAACTTAAATTTTTCGTCAACGCCCCCTTTTTTCATGACAATAACGAGACAGTAACTAAATAAACATTGCTCTTTAATGATTAAAACGTGACGAAATGTGTGTGAGTTTTCGTTAACGAGACGGGACTGAACGAAAATGTTAGTCGGTGGTCCGTCAATAATTTATATTTCTGCTCATAATTATATTGTGTCGGAAAGTCAGCTGTTTGGTCACGCCCACCACCGCGGTGTTGATGCAGCACGGCCACGCGCTGCGCGGCGCGCGCTCACCTGTGACTTCCTCTTCAAACTGGACCATGGAAGATCATGCCGCACGAAGGGGCTCGGTCGGTGGCCGCAAGCCCACTTGCCCAGAAAGGATTTATGGAGTTATTTTGTATTTAACCCAACTGTGAGAGAAGAGAAGAACCGAATGTATGTATTTTTTTTTTTATAAATCCTGTCCTTGTTTGAAGCTGTTTGGGCTGCTGTGTGGGTCAGTCAGGTTCTGGTTCTGTTTGGACTCACTGCTGACAGAATAGCGCATTCACGTTTGACCTCCGCGTCAACTTTTTGCCTAATAAGCTCATTTATAAAACTGCGAGGAAGTGCTGTTGTGTTGTTATTGCATTTGAAGCGGGTAAACAAGCATATGCTGTCAGAAACTTTTTCTGCTCAGTGGTTTGGTGTGTCCAGGATCTGCTGTGGACCGAACGGTTCGAGACGGTTCCGAGAGAGTCCGTCGTTGTTTTCGACAGTTGAATCGCTGTGTTGCTGAGCGTTGATCTTAGTGTAACTGTAGAATGTGATTTGCTATATTTCAGAATTTTACTGCTCTGTTAATAAGCGTTTTTATGTGTTGAAAAGTCCGGAAACTTTTGCTAACTGATAGCTACTTTCTGTTCAAAATGGCCGTGGCGTTTGTTTATGTATTGTGATTGGTTGTCGGGGCTGTGTAGAGACACTGTGATAGGTCAGAGGGAAAGAACTACAACTCCCATGACGACTACAAGTTCTGTGATTGGTTGCGTCAGCTCACTGTGTGACGTCAGCCGTGACTCCACACACGCACACTCACAGCAGGAGATTTAAACTGCTGGACAGGAGAACTCACAGGAGAAAAAGCCGTTCTTTTTCTTCAGAGAGTAAATAAATGAAGTTATTTCAGCGTTTGTCACATCCAGGTACAAAACTCATCCAAAAAGTGGATTTTTATTGTGTTGTTCAGTAACCATCGTGATTAAAATAAAAACTATCTATCCCTTCGAGATGATGACTGGTCGACAAAACACCTGACTTGATTTATAATAACTGCATAAAGTATTGTCAGATAAATTCTATTATATTATACAGTATTATATTATCACATACAAGTACTGTTAGTGAAACTTGGAGAATGCAGGCCAACATATGTCTGGGGGGCATGTAACAACCCCTTTGTCCCAAGCTCTGTCCCTTTGTCCCAAGGCCAGAAGAAGCAGAGTCAAACATCTCCATAATAATGCAGGTCACCTAGATGATTTTGCATTTGCATTCCAGGAGAGACAATAGAAACAGGAAAGGTCTGTTTGCTCCTCAGTTTGAATCATTTTTACATACAGAGCTTGGGACAAATGGCTGTTACATGGGATATAGGTGCACACAAAATGGGATTAAAATTCCTCAAACTGTAATTTCACAGTTTCTGTTAAAAAAAAACGTACTCAAGTTAATTTGTAAAGACTAATATGTTTTTTTTTAAAGACTAAAACTAGACTTAAATTTTTTAAGTTTTTGTCGATTAAATCTTAACTAAAACCATTAAATATAGAAATGACTAAAACAGACTAAAACTAAGAAGTATTTTAATCTCCAAGACTTTGACTAAAACTAAAATCAAAATGGCTGTCAAAAACAACACTGATGGATGGTGTACCACAAACCCACCCACACAGACCAGTATTTACATTTTGACTCCCCATCACCCTCTGGAGCACACTTTAGGAGTCATCAGGACTCTGTATCACAGAGCAGACAGCATCCCCACTAACTCAGGAGCCAGACAGAAGGAGAAATCACACACAAAACAGGCTCTAGAGAAATGTGGATATCCTAACTGGGCCTTCCTGAAAGCAGAGAAGAAACCCAAACAGGACTCCAGCCAGCCATCAGGTGAAAAGAAGGAACCCAGACCCAGACCAGTGGTCATTCCGTATGTTGCGGGAGTTTCAGAGACATTGAGACGTTTATTTTCTAAACACAACGTCCCAGTGGCTTTTAAACCCCAAAATACATTACGGCAAAGACTGGTTCATCCCAAAGATCCAGTCCCCCGGCACAAACAGAGTAATATTGTGTATGCTGTTCAGTGTCAGGAGGGCTGTGATCAGTCTTATATTGGGGAAACTAAACAGCCACTGGCCAAAAGGATGGCCCAGCACAGAAGATCAACATCATCAGGTCAGGACTCTGCGGTCTACACTCATCTCCAGGCCAGCGGTCACTCTTTCAGGGATGAAGATGTTCACATCCTTGATAGAGAGGAACGATGGTTTGAGAGAGGAGTAAAGGAGGCCATCTTTGTGAAAAGAAACCGTCCATCATTAAACAGAGGTGGAGGCCTCCGGGTTCAACTGTCCCCCTCTTACAATGCTGTTATTGCTAGTATCACTCAGCCCTCTGTGAATAGCAAACAACCATCAGGGTGCTAACGATCCATCGTTAGGCTGATGGTCCTCCTTGATCATGTGAGCAGCTGGTTTCGGCTGTCATCAGCCAACTGGTTGATCCACTGTGAGAGGGTGCTATTTATAAGACTGAGCTGAATACAGCATCTCAGACTGAGGAAGTCTTTCGGACGAAAGACGAAACGTTTCTACAATTTTTTTGCTTTGTTTTGTTTTGTTTTTTGAATGTCCAGAGGACCAGACTTAGCTTTTTTAGATTTTTCTACCTGGATTATTGAGCATGCATCAGGGTATAAAAAATTGAATTTTATCTCAAATGTCTTATACAGGGCAACAGTTTGTACATTAAACCCCATATAATCACACTCTGTAAGCAGAAAAAATATCCACCGAGTGGGTTATGATTTATAACAATATAAACGGAAATAAAACCGAAGCCAACGAGACGATTCTGTCTCTTAAAAAATGTATAAAAATTGAATTTTATCTCAAATGTCTTATACAGGGCAACAGTTTGTAAATGAAACCCATATAATTACACAATGTAAGCCATAAAAATATCAGTCGAGTGGTTTAAGAGTTGTTTACCTAAACAGTAGGTATATGTTTGCGGTAGCTATTGCTAACAACATGCTAAAAGAGCCGATTTTTTTTAGCTCTAAACATCTTCTTCAGCTAACAGTTTGTAAATGATCACCAAATAATTACGCTCTGTACGTTTCAAGAAAATCCGCGGTGTGGTTTATGAGTTATCTTGCTAAAAAAAACAGCTAACAACACAGCTAACAGTGGTTAGCTCCAGAGCAGGAGGCCGGGCAGCGACAGAGTCAGTCCGACCAGAGGAGGCTTTTTTCGGACACATGAGCTAGAAACGGTCGGTGTACTCTCTGGAAGTGTCCCCCTAGCGGACAAAAGTGGTACTGCACCATTTTTTTGCCAAAATGAAAAACGGCGATATCAGAGCCAAAAATAGGTCTAAAAATGTGGGAAAAAATCCATAAATATGACGCTTCGAAGTATAAGCCATAGGACATTCAAATGAGTAAAAACAAACAGTGACTTATACGCCAAAAAGTATGGTAAGTGCTTTTGTAAACAAATGCTAAATAATTCCAAACCGAACATTCTCCATATTGGAAAGAGCTTGACCCAGAAAGAGAAACGTCCATGCTCTACCTCTTCCCTTAAATACATGCTTCTTATCCAAACAGTGGTCAAAGAAGGTATTGTATTTTCCAGTGTATAAGTTGCACCATTTTGCCTAATTTGCATGCCCTGCGGCTTATAGGGCGAAGCAACATATTTATGGATTTTTTCCCATATTTTTAGACAAATTTTTGGCTCAGATATGGCCGTTTTTCATTTTGGCAAAAAATGGTGCAGTACCACTTTCGGACGCTAGGTGTGCAGTACCACTTTTGTCCGCTAGGGTCCACCGACCGTTCCCACCTCATGTGTCTGACGGCAGCCTCCTCTGGTCGGACTGACTCTGTTGCAACCCGGCCTCCTGCTCTCTGGAGCTCTGACACTTCCATAGAGTCCACCGACCGTTTCCAGCTTGTAACAATCTCCCTTTTAAACGTGAGCTTGTACACGCTCAAGAGAGTTATTTTAACTATTTTTGAATGTAATCAGGAAACTGAGTATAACACTAGACCGTCATAAATAAACATTATAGGAAAAATGAATAAATAATGAATGAAAATGAATAAATAAACTTGGACACTTCAAGTTGCCGTAGGGAGTGGCTCACTATATTAATCAAACACAAATCAGCTGTTCCAATCATGATTCAAACATAATTAGTTACACAAGCACACTTACATGAACATAATAAAGTTTCTGAAAAAGTTCAAGCTCCCATACACTTCCCCCCAGAGAGATCTCTCGTTAAAGCTCGGGTATGTAGCTTTTTTTATTAACATATTTCTTCTCTCTGTCACTATTTTTGACAGAGTGATGTTAGACAGCTAATCTTTGAGAAATACTATATTCCTCTGGCGTCTCCCGGTGGTAAAAAAATAGCATTTATAAAAACCAGAGCGCCCCGAGTTTAACCAGCCAATAAAAACAGAGTTATTTTCATGAACGAGCTTCCCCCGCCCTTCCCCCGCCTCTCCCAGCGGCAGCGCGCAGCCGCGCACGTTCCCGTCTCAAACAGTAGCTGTTTCAAAATGGCGGAGGTGGCGAGAGCTTCGGGTGCTCAAAGGATTGCAAAGCGATGCAGAGTTAGCAACATTCCTGCTTGACAAGTAAGTGTCTTTGCTTGAATCATGTGATAGCGCAAATGCCATGATATTATCTACAACAGGCTAAAACCGTTTTCCGGCCTACAGCTGACGTGATGCTAATGGTAGCAGCTAACTCATTCAACCTCAGTATTGTTTCGATACGTACATTTAGTTATCCTAACTTATTGTATTGTGGATCAGCATGCAGATATGATGAAAGTACTGTAACTGCGCTGTCTGTGTAAGAGAGGCATGATCACAACAACTAGCAATTAGCATATTGTCTGCAGATCATTTGGTGTTCATAATCTAAAAGTCTGTTAGTTGTACTACACAATATATGTTGTTGATGCATACATGTCAACCTCTTTGGACGTTTACCTGTATAAAGGGCCTCAAAAATCATTAATTTTTTGCATAAAATCTGTAAAACTTGCGGTGGGGGGGACGCGTTTGTCTGCTGCGGACATGAGCCTGCAGTGAAGCAGGATGAAAGGAGAGCGTAAAAAGTTCAAATTTTACTTCTAGCAGCAGAACAGGATGGAAGATGGCTGTTTGATGCTATTTTTTAAATCATCCTACATGCTTTGATATGTTAGATAAATTTGTCCGTATACCTGCAAAATGACGTAAAATATTAAAATATTAAATACCAGTATTGGTGGATCATCCTCTGATCAGTAAGGAAATGATATTGAAAGCTTATATTGGCAAGCACTCTGTGTTTATTTAAACTCAGCAGAACTCATTGAGATTTATTAGATGTTTGGTTTGATAGATTATTATGTATGAATCATTCTACAAACAAAGATAATTTAGAATTATAGGGTAAGTTGGAAGTGACACAGCATATGAAACGTGCCATACAAAATACTTCATTGTGTGATAAATGTGTTGAAAAGAATATCTGATTATTGTTTGAACTACATTATATGTTTTTATGCAGAGATGATGACTTTGGGGAAGGTCTGAGAAGTAGTGAATTTGGGGAGACTCACACTCAGGTTTTGGAAACAAGGTAAGTAAGGGGAAACCATATTTATGTCAAGATTATTTTATGGTTTGCACTGCAACTAATATAACTGTGATCATAATATTATTACACAATTTTAAAATGTAGATGGTAAGGTTGTATGTCTAATATTGTTTATGAAATGTATTTCCACCAGATATTACGGTAGGCAGAAACAAAAACCAAAGTTTAATAGTTGTTTTTATATAATCCATCCATCCATCCATTTTCGTCCACTTATCCGGGGTCGGGTCGCGGGGGTAGCAGCCTAAGTAGGGAGGTCCAGACTCATTTCAGCCGCTTGTATCCGAGATCTCGTTCTTTCGGTCACAACCCAAAGCTCATGACCATAGATGAGGGTGGGAACGTAGATCGATCTGTAAATTGAGAGCTTTGCCTTTCGACTCAGCTCTCTCTTCACCACGACAGACCGGTACAGCGCCCGCTTCACTGCAGATGCTGCACCTATCCGCCAATCGATCTCACGCTCCAGTTTTTATATAATGTATTTGTTTATTGTTATGGCTTTTCTGTGCTGCAATTTTAGTGGACATAAAATTAGAATAATGCAGATGCACAATATTCACAATATATGACTTTGAAGCTTATTTTTTTTTATTTCTTATTTTTATAACCGCGTCACAAAATAAGTACTATTTATAAATTTTAATAATTTTTAAAAAGCTGACTTAATTTAAATTCTGTTCTACTGCCATCATGTATAAGATACACTTGCACTGAACGGACGTATTTTAGTGCGTGTTAAAAATATGATTTTGTATATACTTGCGAGTTAAGCCTCCAGTATAGCTGTGCATTGTGCCCAGCGCCGCTGGACTCGGGTGTGCTGCGCTTAGGCAGTTCATATTATAGCTCTGTGCAAGCGCAGCTCTCTGGAGTGCAGGCTCAAGCAGCTGCAGCCGGGCGGAGCGTTTACCTACGGGACAAATTGAGGTCGCTGATTGGTCATTTGCTGACACGCCTACTGAAATGATTGACATGTCGGGTGGGAGAAAAAAGACAGAGGGCTGCGCAGCGGTTTTCTGTATTTATATGTTCATAAAAAGTTTAATAAAATAAAATTAAAACAGGGAGCGCTGCTCCTTCATACCACACAGCAGACCAGCACACCAGGAAATATTTAGAACCTGGTGCAGCCACGTTGGACATGACTTTAGTTCGCTTGTGAGAAATTCATTCATTCCTCCTCCTCGGAGGAGGAAGCGAATGGTGACAGCTTCAAGTGATCACTTGACTTTTGGCAAAAAAAAACAAAAGAAAATGCCAGATCAGCATGAAGAAGAGGAATTTAATACATTTGTGTCTCAAAACAGTCCAGTGCGAGGCAGTTTATCAACGCGCGCGCGTAGGCAGTCGTAAAATTTGAGCTTGGCGCGTTCACGCCCGCGATCAAAGGCTTGTGCCGCGGCACTCACACGGCGTGCCGCGGCGCTCGGACTAACGCGGAGCTATACTGGGGGCTTTAGTCTCATTACCTTTTAATGAGAGCATTTATTGTACTGGTTCCCAAGTACATGTTTCTTTATTTCATGATCAAACTTGATTATTGTTGCTTTAATAAAATAATGTAATGTGTTTCCTCAGTATCAATGTTAGTTTATGTTTTTTACGTTTATATTTTTTTGATGTCCTCAGCCATTTCAGACCTGCTTCACCAGCAACCATCCCTCCTTTACCTGGACAACCTTCATGGTGCATCTGCCGTAGATGCAGAGAAATGCCGACCGTGGTAGAGAGGAAGTGCTGCAACCAACAGCCGCATCTGGGGCCAGGCACAGCTACCACTGAGTACAAACTCATCTCAGTGGGTTCCACCTGCGTGAGACCGAAGGTGATCAACCAGCACTGAGGACTGACCCATGGAGACCAGTTGAAGACCATCTCCAAGCGGGGTGTCCTCCAAAGATCTGTGGCAGGGTGTGGCCTTGGGGCAATTTCAATCCCAAAAATCCTCAATTAAAAGAAAATAACTTTTAAACGAGTTGATGAAGTTTATAAATGAACCTTAAAAAATGTATATATATATATATATATATATATATATATATA
>JBBPBX010006612.1:14105-39988 GCA_038048925.1 Garcialebias charrua
CTTCACATATTATGGTTGCAACGCCTATGTGTGAATGTTTCTGTTCCGTGCCCTGAGATAACTTCTGTTGTGACTTGGTGCTATATAAATCAACTGGATTGAATAGTTTGTTTGAACTCAAATGACAAAACAAGAAGTCTAAACTTGTTATTTTAGCTTCAAATTTGACAAATTACTATGACATTTCAGTGTGCAACAACAAAGACTCTTCTTCTGCCTGCAGCCTTCAGCAGGAAGAGAACAAAGCTTCTCACATGGCATGAGTGATATGACCATGCTGGTCCAAACGCCTGACCTGTTTGTTTAAACTGCTGCCACACATTGCATTTGAAGTGTGGGGGACATTTTCAGTGATAAATTTACCATATAAAGTCATGAGTCACGTTTTTTCATTTGCTCCTGAGACAGTTTCCAACTCAAGAGAAATCTTGTGTCAGTTTTATCTCGTAAGTCCTCATAGCTCTTGCTATACCCCTGGTAGAACTCGATCCTGGCTTTCACGCATCTCAGATTCAACTAGTCATCTACAGCCCTCTGTGCCCTCCAGCCAATCCCCTTCCACCTGCCTGGCTGATTGAAGACCATCTTCCATGCATGGCCAGTTGCACCCTGAATGACAGAAAATGGGTCAAGACCTCGAAAACATGCTCAAAAGTAAAGAGCATGGCCCTGCAGAATAAATATACAACCTTCAGTCTGCTGCATCTGTGATGGTGAGTGGACACATAAATGAGCAATTTATAAAATGTAGTGAAGAACAGACATAACTAGAGAAATTGCATTTCCTGCAGAAATGCAGTGTGAATGCTTATTGATGAAGAACTTGCTAAGAAAACAGCTTAAATTACATAAAAACATGCTGAAATGTAAAAACAAGACTTTGTTAGCAGCAGAAACAAAGTACCGTATTTTCCGGTGTATAGGTCGCACATTTTATGGTTTTTTTCAAGGCCTGCGACCTATACTCAGGTGTGACCAATATATGGCTTGTTATCACTTTCGGTGAAACAAATTTTTAAATCCAGCTCATTTCACAATTACGTTCATTTATTAAGGAAAAGTTCAGCTCAGACACATATTTGCTATAATTTTTATCAAACAAATAATTGTTTTTAAGTGTTAATCTTCTTAAAAGCCTTGCTGTGCGCTCCTGTGGCAGACATTTGCAGCAGAGCTAAATGTAGGTGCGACCTATACACCAGTGCGACCTATCTAGGGATTTTTCCAATCTATTGGTGATAATTGGACAATGCGACCTATACACAGGTGCGACCTATACACCAGAAAATACTGTACACAGTTTTGATGAATTATGTTTAAACAAGCGGAAATTAGCACAACAGTTAGGAAATTGAGAAAAAAACTTCAATTAGAAATGGAAAATAGCTGAAAGGTAGCTGAAAAGGCAGAAAGAAGCTTAAACTACCAAAAAGAAGTGGAAGGAGCTGAAATGGGGGGTTTGCTGAGAAAGCTAAATTTAGCACTTCTTCTTTCGGCTTTTCCCTCTTCAGGGGCCACTACAGCAAGCCATCCTATTCTTTCTCCTTCTGTCCTCTGTCCTCACTCCAACTGCCTCCATGTCCTTCTTCTCCAAGTTCTCTTCAACCTGTTCCCTGTTCTCACCACAGGTCACGTCATCTGCAAACATAGGTTTTTTTGCATGCTTTGAATGAATCCTAGTTCATGTTAGTTTAGTTTATGTTAGTGCTCACATTAAGTGTGTAAATTATAGATGAACAGAACCTATGAGAATCGTGCTGCTGTTGTTCGGTGTATTGTTTTGCACTATTAGTGACTGGCATATATCTTAGATCTTTTAGCGTACCGTTTGGCATTTGTTTAGTTTATATCTTAGTTTATATCTCTGATCATCATTTACAGTTTCTTTTTAGACTTTATATTTTTGCTATTGTTTGATGTAAGTGGGTACAGTTTTGTTCCACTACATGTACCACATGTGATGTGAATGACTCTGACTCTCTCTGATTCTGATAGTCCACAATAATTCCTGCCTGACCGCATCTGTTAGTCGGTCCATCACCAGAACAAACAAGAAGGGGCTCAGAGCCGATCCTTGATGCAATCCCACCTCCACCTTGAAGCTATCTGTCACTCCTACAGCACATCTCACCACTGTCCTGCTGTCCTCATACATGTCCTGTACCAGTCTAACATACTTCTCTGCCACTCCAGATTTCCTCATGCAATACCACACCTCCTCTCTTGGCACCCTGTCATATGCTTTTTCTAAATCCACAAAGACACAATGGAGTTCTTTCTGACCCTCTCTGTACTTCTCCATCAGCATTCTCAAAGCAAAGATGGCATCTGTGGTGCTCTTTCTTGGCATGAAACCATACTGTTGCTCACAGATAGTCACTTCTCATCTACCGTAAACACCGGTGTATAATACGCTCCGGTGTATAATACGCTTTGGCCAATATTTGGAAATAAATCAGAAAAATCGGTAGATAATACGCTTCGGTGTATAATACGCGCTGCCGTGACAGTCTTTTTTATGGGCACTAGATGGCGCCAGGATACGCCTCCAGGTACAGTCTGCAGGTAAACAGAGCGGCCGAAACTGGTACTGCACCATTTTTAGGCCGAAATGAAAAACAGCGAATCAGAGCCAAAAATGGGTCTAAAAATATGGGAAAAAATCTGTAGATAATACGCTTCGGTGTATAATACGCAGGACATTCAAATGAGCAATAAAAGTGCGTATTATACACCGGTGTTTACGGTAAGTCTAGCTTCCACAGCTTTCTCACAGATCATCATTCATTCATTCAACCTTCATTTAAACAGATAAGTCACATTGAGCTTTGAAGACATTTATAAGTGAGATCATGTGGCTCATCAACTTAATTCCCCTGTAGTTGCTACAACTCTGTACATCACTATTGTTCTTTAAAATGGTCACCAGCAAACGTCTTCTCAATTCCTCAGGCATTTTCTAACTCTCAACTATGCCATTGAATATTTGAGTAAAAAAACTCACTTCCTTCTCTCCAAGACATATTCATACCTACACTGGGATGTCATCAGGTCCTACTGCAGTCCCCTTCTTCATATTTTTGAGAGCTTTCTGGACTTCACCCTCACTAATCGTTCCCACTTCTAGGTCCACAGTTCCTATGATCTCAATTATTCTTTCTCTTTCATTCTTTTCATTCATTAGCTCCTCAAAGTACTCCAACTTCCCATCACACTATCCTTACTTGTTAGAACATTACATTTCCTATCTATAACAAACCTAACCAGCTACACATCCTTTCCAGCCTGATCTCTTTGTGTTGCCAATCGGTACAAGTCCTTCTCGCCCTCTTTAGTGCCCAGTCTCATATACAACTCATATACCTTCCATTTAGCCTTAGCTACATCCCTCTTTTCTCTACATCCCAGCTCCTTACATTCCTGTCTCCTCTCTTCAGTCTTCTCACTGTCATATTTCTTCTTGGCTAACCTCTTTCTTTGAATATCTTCCTGCACTTGACTATTCCACCACAGGTTTCCTTATCACCCATTCTCTGTCCAGATAAGACTCCAAGAAAGAAAAGCTTTGCAGAGGTGGTGAAGGCTGTACAGAAGACTGTTGCGAGTCAACCTCCCCACAATCACATACTGTACATCTACACCTCCAGATGCAGGAAGAGGGACACCTGCATCATGAAGGACCCCACTCACCAGCACATACTTTTTGCCCCACTACCCTCAGGCAGAAGGTTGCTGAGCACTAAGTGCAGAACCACCAGACTGAGGAACAGCTTCTACCCTGAAGCTGTTCGACTTACTTTGTATAAATCCCTAACCAGGATTATCACAGTGAAAAACAAATCAGTGTAAAGCCACTTTGATTGGTGATATGCACTGCTGATTAACCATGCTGCTGATCTTATGCTGCTGATTATTTCATGCTGTTGTATTCATTCGTACTCATCAACTCACAAAGAGTCATGCTTGTGCTGCTGTTTTCGGCACATTGTTTTGCACTATTAGTGTTTAGCATAAACAATGGCATAAACAATGGCATATAGATCCACAATCACACCAACGGCAGCTTATTCAACCTGAGGCGCCTGCTGGCCCACACCAAGATGGAGAAGCTCATCCAGGAACAGCTGTTTGCAGATGACACTGCTCTCATAGCCCACACGGAGCCTGCCATGCAACATATCATGTCCAGATTTGCAGAGGCTGTCCAGCACTTTGACCTGGAGGTTGTTCTGAAGAAGGAGGTGCTACACCAGCCAGCACCTAGTGAGCAGTACCATCCACTTTACATCAACATTGGCAAGATGGAGCTGAAAGCTGTCCAGCAGTTCATGTACCTTGGGTGCATCATCTCCACAGATGCTAATATCAACAAAGAGATTGATAGCAGATTGATCAAAGCAAGCAGCATCTTTGGCAGACTCCGTAAAAAGTGTGGTCAAAGATCTCAAGACAAGGACCAAGATCAGTGTGTACTGTAGTGACCACCCTCCTTTATGTTTCCAAATCATGGTTCACCTACTGCCGCCAAACACAGCTCCTCAAGCTCTTCCACCACCACTCTCTCTGCTCCATCCTCAACATCCATTAGAGTGACTTCATTACTAATGTGGAGGACCTCCAGCAGACGGAGACCACCAGTATCGAGGCAATGCTGCTTAAGGCTCTCCTACGTTGGGCAGGGCACATGTCCAGGATAGAGGATCACCACCTACTAAAGATGTTTTTTTCATTTTGTTGCTTCTAGTTCATTATTTGACACAGTTACAAACGGAAAATCAGCCACTTTATCTAATAATCAAACTTCTACAAATCAAATCCCTCCTACAAGTCAACCATCTGTTAATCACACCTTCTCTTTTTCTCCGTTCTCAGTCAGTGAGGTAAATAAACTGTTAAATGATCTTGATCCTAAAAAATCTGCAGGTCCAGATGAACTTCCACCTTATTTCTTAAGGCTGGCTGCTCATATCATCACAGTCCCTGTGACCCACATCTTTAATCTGTCCATAAGCCAAAACACCATTCCGGATGCTTGGAAAACAGCCTTTGTTCTTCCTTTGCTGAAGGGAGGTGACCCCACCTCATTGAACAATTATCGACCGATCTCTAAACTCTGCATCTTAGCCAAGGTTCTAGAAAAACTGATAAACTCTCAGATCAAAAACTATCTGGACTCATTTAACATCTTACCTCTCCATCAATCTGGTTTCAGGAAAAAACACAGCACAACAACTGCTTCTCTGAAGGTTCTGAATGATGTTGTTGAAGCATTGGATGCTAAGGACTATTGTGCTGCACTTTTCTTAGACCTGTCTAAAGCTTTTGACACTGTGGATCATAACATCCTGTGTCATAAGCTCTCAGAAATCGGTTTCTCTGATCACACCATCGGTTGGTTTTCTAACTATCTTTCCAATCGGAGGCAATGTGTTCAACATAACGGTACTTCTTCCAGCTATTTAACAGTTAAAAATGGTGTACCACAAGGCTCAGTTTTAGGACCCACTCTCTTTACAATCTACATAGCTAATGTAGGTCACTGCATCCCTGATGCATCCTTACATTTCTATGCTGATGATACAGTTGTTTATTGCCGAGCTAAAACAGTAGCTAAGGCTTTCCAGTTACTGCAATCCGCTTTTGACATCATCCAGTCAGATTTGTTCCGTCTCAAACTTGTCCTAAATGCTGATAAAACAAAAGGGATGTTTTTTTCAAATAGGAAGGCGGTTCCAGCAGATCCTCCTCTGATTTTATCTTCAAATGGTGTCCCTATTGAGTTTGTTGATTCCTATAAATATCTGGGTATCCTGATCGATTCACATCTCTCTTTTAAACTCCACGTGGAAAACCTAGTGAAGAAACTGAAAGTTAAACTGGGTTTCTTTTTCAGAAACAGATCATGTCTATCACTGAATGTTAGGAAACGCCTTGTATCTGTGACTTTCCTTCCCTCCATTGATTACGGTGACATTCTCTACATGAATGCTCCTACAAGCACCCTGCGGATGTTGGATGTTGTCTATCATGGTGCACTAAGATTCATAACTGGTTGTGATTATCGTACCCACCACTGCACCCTGTATTCACTGGTTAACTGGACATCATTAACCTCACGCAGACTCTTCCACTGGTACATTTTCATCTTTAAATCACTTCTTGGTCTGCTGCCCTCATACATCTCCTCCTACATGTCTTTGCGTGAGTGCAGCTACAGCGTGCGCTCTCAGGACATGATTACCTGCAGTGTTCCGTCAGTGAGGACTGAACTTGGAAAAAGGGCCTTCTCCTACTCCGCTCCTGCTTCATGGAATATCTTACAAAAAGATCTGAAGCTCTCGAACTTGACTTCTCTAAATGGTTTTCAGAATCTGTTGGAATCCTGGCAAAAACCAATGCAGATTTGTTCCTGTCTTTGATTTTATACATATACCTTATAATGTTTTGCTAGTTTTTTGATACTTTGTTAAAAAAAATATATATATATATTTTTTTTTTCTCTCTTTTGTTTTCTATTGTTTATTGTTTGTTTGTTTATTGTTTAAGGAAATTCTACCATTGCTGTTCATTGTTCTTTAGTTTTAGCAGGTCGCTTTCGTAAATGAGCCCATGAGGTTCAAAAGATTTACCTGACTAAATAAAGGTTGAATGAATGAATGGTGTTGTTTGGCAAGCTGTCCTCCTGGTGGCACAAGACAGAGGTGTCACAGACATGCTACAAAGACCTCATCAAGGCCTCCCTGAACGCAAGCCACGTCGACCCCCATAACTGGTCCAAACTCGCCACTGACCATGATGCCTGGCAGTCAACCATAGACGAGGTAGTGGGCTCCTTTGAAATAGAAAGACGTGCCAGCCTGGAGGACAAGCAGAGCAGAAGAAACAACATTGCATTCACTCCCGCTCCCACCCCTGAACTGACATTCAGATTCACTTGCAACCACTGTGGCCGAGGTTGCTACTCCATGATCGGTCTCATCAGCCACCAGAAGGCCTACAGTCGTGGACACCCTTCATGATCTTCAGAGATGAAGTCAAGTCAATGAGAGATTAGTGTTTAGCATATTTCTTAGTTTATATCTTAGATCCTTATTTAATGTTTCTTTTTACACTTTATATTTTGCTGTTGTTGGATGTAACTGGGATCCTGTATACAAAATTTCCTTCCACCTCATGTACCACATGTGAAATGAATGACAATAAAACCTATTTGATCTTGAAGTACTTTCCTACCTGTCTTTCCAGTCACAGTTGCTGTAGTAGCCCAGTCATTTGGAAGCTCTTTCTTACCACCCAGAGCCTTTAACAGCTCCTCTCTGAATTTCTCACATCATTCTTCTTTCTTCAGCTTCCAACAGTTGATCTTCTTCTCTGATTTTACTTTTTTCTCTTATTTACAACAATGGTAATTCTACACTCAACCATCCAATGCTGTCTGGCCACAAATTCTCCTGCCACCACCTTACAGTGCCCAATCTCCTTCAGGTTTCCTCTTCTACACAGAATGTAGTCGACCTGCGTACTCCTTCCTCCACTCTTATACAGTAGGTCACTCTATGTTCCTTCCTCTTTTAGAAATATGTGTTGACTACAGCCATTTCCATTCTCTTAGCAAAATTCACCACCAGCTGTCTCTGCCTGTCCTCCACCTGTCCTTCCTGGTTTTTTTTCTTGACACCAACCCAACCTATCACTTCCTCATCCCCTCTATTTCCTCCACCTGTCCATTCAGGTCTGCTCCAATCACCACTCTTTCCTCCCTGGGAATACTCTCTATGACTTCATTCAGATCCTTCCAAAATGTATATTTCTCCTTCACATCACATCCGACCTGTGGAGCATAACCACTGACAATGTTTAGCATCAGACCTTCTACTTCTACCTTCAGGCACATCACCATATCTGACACTCTTTTCACACCTACTACATTATTTGCCAATTCCTCCTTCAGGACCATCCCTACTCCATTTCTCTTTCTACGCACCATGGTAAAACAGTTTAAATCCTGCTTCAATGCTGCAAGCCTTGCTGCTCTTCCACTTGGTCTCTTGAGACACAGAAAACCTCTGTGTTCCTTCTATGCATCATGTCAGCCAGCTCTCTACCTTTGCTTGTTATTGTTCCCACATTTAGAGTTGCAACTTTCAGTCTTATATTCTTGACTTTCCTCGTCTCTCTCTGTCTCCTGAAATGTTTCCCTCTGGCTGATGGTACTCCTTTAGCATGTGAACATCTAGTTTTGAATGTCAACAACAAATTGGTTGATCCACTATGAGAAGGTGCTATTTACAAGACTGAGCTTAGGACAGAGACTCACACTCAGGAAGTCTTTCGGATGAAAGACGAAATGTTTCTACAATTTATTTTTATTTTGTTGAACCCATCCAGAGGACCTGACTTAACTTTTTTAGATTTTTTATTAACCTGGATTATTAAGCATGAATCAGGATGTTTTGATTTATTTATTTGTTGAAATGGCAGAAAAAACAAATAATAAAGTGGAACGAGAAGGATGCCGAAAAACTTACAGAATAGGTAACTATAAGAAGAATATGGAATTCATTCCTTTTATATAGGTTAATCCCATTAAGCCACAAGGACTCATAAGAGAGACCTGTAAATAAATAAAATAATACATAAATAAATATATATAGAATAATGCAGAATGATAATAATAATAAATATAAACAGGGTCACAATACTGTGAATGCTTAATAAGCATCCATACAATAAAAAAAAAGATAACATTGTGCATAGGGACACAGTATCACAACACACAGAGTAATTGGACGATGTAAAGAAAGTGCAACGCTCCAAATTAGAGCTGTGCTCTGACAGTCAATAAAGGTGAGGAAGCCATAGAGAAGCTCACTCGCTAATGTCAGCCATTCACCTGGGAGATGCAGTGATTTTGTGCAGTTTATATTTTATCACGTCCATGAACTTCCCTTTGTGCACTGTGTGGGGGGTGCTTTAGTGATATTTTCCTTGTTTCTGAATAGACAGAAGAGTCTGCTTGAATAAAAATTAAAACTGTGATAAAGACAATTATGGCAGCACGGTGCCGTAACTGGTAGATCTGCTGCCTCTCAGCGAGAAGGTTGCTGGTTCAAATCCCAGTCCTGGGGCCTTTCTGGGTGGAGTTTGCATGTTCTCTCTATGCATGCATGGGTTTTCTCTGAGTACCGTACTCCGGTTTCCTCCCACAGACCAAAAACATGCATGTTAGACTGATTGGTAACTCTAAATTGTCTGTAGGTGTGAGTGAGAGAGTGAATGGTTGTTTGTCTCCATGTGGCCCTGTGATGGACTTGACATCCATCCAGGGTGTACCCCGCCCCTCGCACAGTGATTGCTGGACATGGGCACCGGCGACCCCTGTGACCCAAAATGGAAGAAGCGGGTAAAAGATAATGGATGGATGGATGGATAAAGACAATTATGAGTTGGTAGATATGTAAAAGATGACGGAACATGAGTCTGTGTGTGGAAGAAAGAAAGTTCATCATAGCTTTTGGACTTTTAAACAAGTTGGTCTACATCTGTGTTTCACAGGCATCTTGATGTTCTAAAGGTGCATGTTCATCTGGGCTATATGAGGAAAATCTAATGTCCCAATATTATTTTGCTATATCACAATACACAATATAGTGCAAAGTATAACATGGTATTTATTAATAACATCCAGTATTATTTTAAACTATGTAGTATGTAAAATGGCACTGGCGTACTCTATTCAAACAGACCATTCATGTTGTTTTGAAATTGGATACAAATTCAGAATAAATTTAAATGTTTATTGTAACCATCAGTTGCACTCAGATGTTCCTCACTAATGAAATTACTACCGCTATCTATTACTGTGGTCACCAGCCACTGGGGAACACAAGCCAGTGTATCTGTTGTGGCAGTCCCAAGCCCAGGTAAATGGTTAAGGTTGTGTCAGGAATGGCATCTGAAGTAAAACACTTGCCCAAAACTATAATGTGAGTTCATCAAAGCAAAACCATACCAGACTGGTCGAGGCCCGGGTTAGTTCAACTCAGTTCAGTTTATTCACTTTGAGATTTTCATTAATGAAAAGTGCGTTATAAATTGAATTCATTATTATTATTATTATTATTATTATTCACACACACAAAATAATCATTATACATAATACTGTACATAACTACAAGATAACAGTGCATGAATAAGGTCTCCAAAAAAGCTATTTAAAGCATATAGACAGAGCCTGGGTCCATATTACATACAATTTATAACATATTAAAATAACAAAACAATAAAACATCAGTCCTCATATGCTGGTGAAGATTCTCAGTCGTCCAGGACATGATGAAATCAAAAAAGGCGTTCAATACAGGATCAACTGGACTTTATTTGTTGCAGAAAACGTTTCGACTTCTGTCCAGAAGTCTTTTTCAATTCAACCATCCAATTGAAAAAGAATTGAAAAAGACTTGAAAGAATTGAAAAAGTGAATTGAAAAAGACTTCTGGACAGAAGTCGAAACGTTTTCTGCAACAAATAAAGTCCAGTTGATCCTGTATTGAACGCCTTTTTTGATTTCATCAGTCCTCATACAAATTTCACATACAAACATATTATGTTACCTCTGATCAATAAGTTACAGGTCCTACAAGTGATCTCAAGTACAGTATATAAACAGAACAATTTGGCCAAACTGTTTTTTGAAGGTGGAGATGAATTTCAACTCCATTAAACTCTTGCCAAGCTCATTCCAAGTCTGTGGACCGCTCCCAGAAAAGGTTTGACTAGTTATTTTAAGTATTCTATATTTGGTGTAGATACAATGTTTTTTTGTTCCTAGTTTCAAAAGTATATTGTAGACCACTGATTGAAAAGAGCTCTGTTAATCTATTAGTAGTTTTATTTATAATTTGAAACATCAAACAGGCATTCTGAAGCACATTTAATTATGTTAGCTGAAGAAGACCAAAACAAGGAAATATATGGGATGTGGGGGCATTATACTCGGACCATGACATGGCTCTTATCTTCTTTTGAAGACTTTCAAGTTTCTTAAGATAACTAGTGCCATGATCCACGTTCATCTTGTTTTAGTTCAATATTTATTTTCATAGTCAAGTATTTACTTATCAGTCTTTTTCCTACCTTCATGTGCTGCAGCTAATTAACCTAGATTTCATCCACCTGTTGCAACCAGTATATCAGTCNTGCATTTAACCCAACCACTACCAGGTGGCGCAGTGAGCAGCGTAGTCGCGCCCGGGGAGCTGGGGAAATAGATGTGCACTCATAGACACCCCAAGATGGTGTGCCGTGGCTCGAACCTGAGTCCTTCGGATAACAAGTCCGATTCTCTGCCACTACACCATCTTGGCCCCATCCAGCCCTGTCTCCTAGTTGTCTGGTTTCTGTGTTCTGTCTGTTGGTGCTTAATTCAGCTTTCTGTTGTGTTTCAGTCTTTTGTGTTTAATCTAGTCTTTCATGTTTAATTCAGCCTTCATCTCTTTGTTCCTCCAGCTTGTGCTTTCTGTGTTTCATTCAGCTTTCTGTGTTCCTGCACCTGTCTCACCTGTGTCTCGTCTTAATCACCACAGGTGGATGTCGTGTGTAATCAGTGTCTGTGTATATATTAAGCTCCTCTCCCTCTTGTCAGTTGTCTCAGGATTGTCCTTCCAAGGTGTTGTGTTCTGCTCTTCCTCCGTGTTTCCCTGAGTGTTTAAGTGAGTACCTCTCCAGTTTAGTTCAGTTCAGTTTAGTTTAATCCAGTTTAGTTTAGTTAATAGTTCTTGCTGCCCTACCAGCCTTTGTTTTGTTTTTGTGGTAAATACTTTAATTTTTTTCCTGCTCCTCCAAGTCATCCTCTTCCTGCATTTGGGTTCAACACTCCTTCCGTGACAGCAGAACCTAACAGAATCCTGAGACCATCTACTGAACCCAGCAGGAGAATGGCTGGACCTCAAACCAGACCCAGGGGTGAGATGATTACCCTGTTTGAATTTCTTGTCCGTGAGGCTGACAAGACTGCCCTGCGAGAGAAGGAGAGACGAGAGCGAGTGGAGGTGAAACCTGATATCCGGTGTGGGGGGTTCCGGACCGAACCCGTCCAGAGACGAGGTGACCGCAGACCGGAGGTAGAAGTCTTGCCTCTTCTGGTTGAGGAGGAGGAACGAAGGTTTCAGCTTCGGGGGAGCCGCTTGGCTTTCAAGCCAGCTTCTTCCTCCACCCCACCGACTTATTGCTTGCCACATCTTCAGTGGTCTGAAGATGACGTTGAGCTGGAGGACGATCTCTCGTGTGCTCCTGTCCTTAGCTCATGCCACCGATGTAGCAGGAAGAAGCAGCAAAGAAGGGTCGGAACCACCGACTCCCAGCACAATCCATCTCCACCTCGCCTCACCGATGCACCCTGCTGCCCATTCCCACCGCGCTCTTCACCTGGTTGCCTCCACTTACCGGAGGTCCGGTACAGCACTCGTAAAAAGGAAGAGTTGGAAATATGGCAGGGTTCTCTGTGGGCAACGTATGTGGACCCAGCTTCAACCCAGTCTCTGGTCCCTGGTTCCATAGCAGCTGCAGTCTTGGCTCCTGGTTCTTTGGCTCCTAGTTCTACTGCCAAAGATACCGCCCCTACATCCCCAGAGGGTCCTAGCACCATCGATGTCTCTACATCGACGGAGGGTCCCAGCATCGACCTCATCTTTGATGTTTACCTTTGTGTGACTGTCTGCAGCTCCCCGTGTCACCTTGGTGCTAGCCGCAGCTCCCCAGGTCCCCGTGTTGCCTGTTGTGGTTCCTTGTGATGGACGGCCTCCCGGTCGCCCGCCTGAACTGGTTCCTGGTGATGGACGGCTTCCCGTCGCCCGCTTGACCGGCCTTTGCGTGATGGACGGCCTCCTGGTTGCCCGCCTGACCGGCTTCTGCGTGATGGACGGCCTCCTAGTTGCCCGCCTGACCGGCTTCTGCGTGATGGACGGCCTCCCGGCTGCCCGCCCGGCCACTCTCCTGTTCTTGAACGTTGCCCAGGTCTAGACCTGTCGGTTTTTGTTAAGATTATCTTGCCCTCTGTCCTTGTGTTTTCCCCATCCTCCCACCCGTTCTGTGTTTCTTGTGTGTTTTGGGTCTTGAGGGACGTCGGGTGCCGTCCCTTGATGGGGTGGTTATGTCATAATCTGTCTGTTTGTGTTTAATCCAGCCCAATGTCTCTTAGTTGTCTGGTTTCTGTGTTCTGTCTGTTGGTGCTTAATTCAGCTTTCTGTTTTTCAGCCTTTTGTGTTTAATCTAGTCTTTCATGTTTAATTCAGCCTTCAGCTCTTTGTTCCTCCTGCGTGTGCTTTCTGTATTTCATTCAGCTTTCTGTGTTCCTACCCCTGTCTCACCTGTGTCTTGTCTTAATCACCACAGGTGGATGTCATGTCATGTGTAATCAGTGTCTGTGTATAAAGTTCTTCTCCCTCTTGTCAGTTGTCTCAGGATTGTCCTTCCAAGGTGTTGTGTTCTGCTCTTCCTCCGTGTTTCCCTGAGTGTTTAAGTGAGTACCTCTCCAGTTTAGTTCAGTTCAATTTAGTTTAATCCAGTTTAGTTTAGTTAATAGTTCTTGCTGCCCTGCCAGCCTTTGCTTTGTTTTTGTGGTAAATAAATACTTTAAAATTTTTCCTGCGCCTCCAAGTCATCCTCTTCCTGCATTTGGGTTCATCACTCCTTCCATGACAGCAGAACCTAATAATTTATTCATCCATTTAAAAGAGATGAAATAAAACAAATTCATCAAAAAGAAAACACTGAATGAAAAGAGTGCAGAAAGATTTTTTTTTCTTATATCACCCCCTTATAATAAACATTGAACCAGTCCGGCCCTTGGCTTGTAGCAAATATGTTTTTTTGGCCCTCTGTATTTGACTTTGACACCCCTGTACTAGAGGGAACAACACACTGTCCAACACATTTTGGACATATAGAGGAAGAGGATGTCACTACCTTGTGGACTAGGAGAACTGTAGACCTGATGAGAGATACTGGATTTTTTGTACATTTATTCTCAATCCAGACCTCATTTTTATTTATTTTTATTAACCTTTAATTAACCAGACAACTCCCACTGAATTCACATATCTCTTTTGCAAGGGAGGCCAGGGCCTGAAGGCAGCCTAACATACATGTTTTTGGTCTGTGGGAGGAAACCGGAGTACCCGGAGAAAACCCATGCGAGAAGAACATGCAAATTCTACACAAATGGACCTCAGGTCCAACCGGATATTGAACCCAGGCAGGACCTTCTTGCTGTGAGTCAACAGTGCTAACCACTGATCCATCATGCTGCTCAGCTCTACCTTCTACAGAGATCATCCTCAAAAAAGTTTTAGATTGTCTAGACTCTAGATTCTAGAAGCTACGTTTTTTTTTTGGGTTGTGTGTGTGTGTGTGGGGGGGGAGTACAGTTTAGATTATTTGTTTATGGCTTCCTCTTTCTGCTATTTTCATCCCTGCAAGTGTTGTGAGAAGTACAAGCTGGTGAAGCACCACCTGTGGCAAATGGCAGCTGATTTCCACCCTTCTTAAGACTTCACTCCATAGTCTTCATTGGAACATTTGTTACCTAATGGTGATTGACTGACAACCTCACATTATATCTATGTTACTCCCAAAACTAACTAAAGTTCTTTGTGATCCTTTACCTTATCCTCTGCAAAAATCCTTGTGGTCCACCTTGATATCTGTCTCTTTGTCTTCTCTTGAGAACCTCCCCTTGTGGAAAACCTGCCTCACCTGCAAAAAAAACCAAACCTGGTTACCTCAACTCATTGTTTCACTCCTGGCCTGCCTCCTCTCCATCATCCAGCACCTGCCTCACATCCTACCTGCACAACATCCCCTGAGCACGTCCTTTCATTTACCCCCGAGCCTGGAAAATAGAAATGTTAAATTCGTCTCACATTATCAATAAACAAAACAATTAATATGAATAATATGTACAGTACTCACCTCTCGCTGTTCTCTGCAAATTCTACCATTCCCTGGTCCCCATTCTCTGTAAATAGTAGGGATTTAACAGTACACGTGGGTGTACCAAACCGTTTCGGTACGACACGTTCGGTTCGGTCCACCTGCGTACTGTTTCGCTTATTTTTTCACTTATTAAACTTTATTAACGGGAGAATATATGCACCACGGAACCAAAATTCCTAGGCGTGTTTCAGCACGGCGCTATTATCTTGCAGCACGTGTAGCATTAGCAACCTAGCTTCTCGTTGCGGCCGGTCTCATGTTTGGGAATGTTATGGCTTTCTTGTTAAAAGACGAGCGCAAATCCAAAGCTGTGTGTGGACGTTGTTTCATGGAGATTGGACCTGCTGCAACAACACGTCTGACTTGTTAACGGACTTGAAACAACGTCATCCGAATGTGAACGTCTCTTCTACAAGCAAGAAAAGCAGCTTGTTGCAAACACCGCTAACAGCAGCATTTAAACAACCTTCATCAGGTAATTCAGATTGGTCCAGAGCAATAACACAAACTGTAGGAGTTTTTAAAGATCTGGATCTATGTCTGAATGTTGATGTGCCGGTTTTAAAATTATTGAGCCCCACTACGACATCCATCATGTCAACACTTCAGCCAAAAAGTTCAGCCCTTTATGAAAAAGTTAAAACTGATATTGTCAACAAGCCCTGGAGCTGATTAAAGCCCTGATGATGATGATGATGATGATGATGATGATGATGATGATGATGATGATGATGACCGAGAGATTTTTTTTATAATTATTTTTTATTGCAATTTTCTTAAAATATTTGCAGTGAAGAAGTACAATATACATACAGTCTTAATTATGGTTAATTTTCCAGTGCTCTCATTGTCCAGTTGAGAAGGTGGTGTATTCTTTCTGTAATAAGTCCATTTTTCCCACTTTTCGTTAAACTGCGCCTCTTGCAGTCTTAATTTATGAGTGAGTTTTTCCATTACAAATATCTCTTCCACAGTGCTCAGCCACCGCTCCACAGTCGGTGGATCCACTTTATACCACATTCTTGTGATGGCTTTTTTACTTGCTGTTAACAATATCTTAATCAGGTATTCATCCTCTTTTTGTATGATTTTGTGTGAAATATTTCCCAAATAAAGTATTTTGCATGTTTTGGGTATTTCATATTCTAGTATTTTATTCAAAGTAAGCCATATTTTATCCCAATACCCTTTTATTTTTTGACATGACCAAAATATATGTACATGGTCCACATCTCTGTGTCCACAGGATCTCCAGCACGGTTGCGTGCTGGATGCCATTTTCTTCTGAAGTTTTGGTGTTATAAAGAATCTAATGATATTTTTCCAATTAAATTCTCTCCAGAACCTGGAGCTGGTGGCCGTACACTGCGTTTTACAGATGTTTAACCATTCTTCCTCAGTTATTTGTTCCTGCATTTCTTTTTCCCATTTTTCTTTAATATATAGTGAGGAAGTTTTCTTTCCTGCCATCAGACCTCTGTATAAAGTTGAAATTATTCTACATTTTTTTCCCTCATAGGCCTTCCGAAAGACTTCAATAATTTCGCTTGTTGTGTCAGTTTTTACCTCCTTTTCATAGTAATGTCTAATTTGTAAGTACCAATACCTTTCTTGCTCTTCCAATCCAAATTTTTCCCTCAGATTCTCAAAACTCTGCAGCTTACCCCTTTCAATCATCTTACACATCACTGTTATACCTTTATTTGCCCACTGTTTAAACCCTTTATCATGGGTACCCGGTATGAACCTTGAATCCCAAGCAAACCAGCTCAAGATCCTTGTTTCTTTTTCTAATTTATATCTATCTACCACTGTGTTCCATATTTCAATTGTAGTTTTGGTTATTGAATCCAGTTGATTTTCTAATTTGCCCAATAATGTTTTGTGAGATATTAAATTTCTCACCTCTATACCTTTCATATCCATTTCCAGGCTTTTCCATTTTGAAACATGTTCATCATTGCACCAGCATATCAGAGGTCTGAGTTGTGCTGCATAAAAATATTCTTTGAGACTTGGTAGAGCCAAACCTCCTTTATCTTTTGGGAGCTGCAGAGTTTTGTATCTAATCCTGGGTTTCTTCCCTCTCCATATAAACCTCGAAATCCACTTGTCCCATTCTATGAATTGATTTTGTGGGATTATCACTGGCAAGGATTGGAACAAGTATAAAAGTCTTGGTAAAATATTCATCTTAATTATCTTTATTCTTGATCCAAGATCCAAACCAACTCCTGACCATCTATCCAAATCTTTCCTAATATGTAAGTTTATTTTTGTGTAGTTTGCGTCATAAAGTGTATCTATTTTTTTGTAAGGTTTACCCCCAAGTATTTCATACATTTTTCATTCCACTTCAGATTGAATGCATCTCTAATCTCTTGTGATGGAGAGTAGTTTATTGATAGAATTTGTGTTTTTGTAACATTAAGTTTGTATCCTGAGAAGCTTCCATAGTTCTCTAAGAGTCTCATTGTTTTTAGGAAACTAACATTAGGTTGTTTTAAAAATAATAATACGTCGTCTGCAAATAACCCTATTTTGTGTTCCTCCCTTCCTATTTCCACTCCTTTCACATCATCCTCTTGTCTGATCATCTGTGCAAGTGGTTCAATAAACAATGCAAACAGACTTGGGGAGAGACAGCAGCCCTGTCTTGTACCTCTCTCTAGTTTTATTCTTCCTGTCAGACTACCATTTATTTTTATTCTTGCTGTTGGTTCCTGGTATATTGATTTAATACAATTAACAAATTTTTCATTGAATCCAAATTTTTCTAGTACTTTGTACAGGAATGTCCAATTTACACTGTCAAAAGCCTTTTCTGCGTCTACACTTACTAAAATCATGCTGTCTCCGTTCCTTTGTATATGATCTATAACATGTAGGGTTCTTCTTATGTTATCTTGTGTTTGTCTATTTTTAATAAAACCAGTCTGGTCCTCTTCAATCAGATCCTGCATTATATTTTCTAATCTCTTGGCTATGATAGAGGTGTAAAGTTTATAATCCACATTTAGGATTGATATTGGTCTATAATTGTGACAATATTCCTGATCTTTACCTTTGGAATAACAGAGATAATAGCTGCTTTCCAGGAGGGGGGGATTTTACCTGAAACATATCAAAGACAAATTGAAGAGTTGAAAAAATTGGAGCAACAGCATAAACAAACAAATGATCCAGAAACATTCAACCTGGTTAACGAAACCAGAGGAAAAATAGATGAAATCCTGTTGGAGGAGGTAGAAAGGAAAGCTAGATTTACAAAGCAGACATTTTATGAAGGAGGACCTAAAGCTACTAAAGACCTGGCTAGACGTATAAAGAAACAGCAGGCATTAAGCAATATAAATAAAATAAGAGACCCACTGACCAATGAAATTCAATATGAACCAGAAGAAATTCAAAAGATATTTGAGGAGTACTACATAAACTTATACACCCAACCTCCATTGGAGGGGGAGGAGGCCATGAAAGAGTTTTTGGACACATTAGATCTACCAGCAATAGGTAGAAAACAAAATGAGATGCTGACTTCAAAAATAACTGCCGAAGAGATAAAAAATGCAATTAGTCGGGCTAAACCGGGGAAATCACCAGGAGCAGATGGACTGGGGGCATCTTTCTACAAAACTTTTAAAGAGGAGTTAATCCAACTCCTATATGATTCATTTAACTATAGTCTCAAGCTGAGTTGTAATTCAGGAAACAGGATTGTGGAGTTGATTTGATATCACCATAAACATTTCTAAAACTATATGTTTTAAAAGATTAGTAAAGTTATTGGGAAGGTATAGTGCAGATGAAGGATACCTGAAGTTTTTTTTGTTTTCAGTTTGGAGATTGTTTAAGTGAAGGTTGTTGTTTGTAGTTTTTTTTATTTAAATAATGGGCAGATATTATAAGACTATTTTCTTCTTTCTGTACCTTTTCATTCAGTGTTTTTTTATATGTCTGATTAATTTATTTTATTTTGAATGAACGAATAACAAAAACATGCAGCACTAGGGCTGTTTGTTTCAGTACGTCGTAGTTTCAGGGACACGTTGGCTCAAACTTTATTGTGCTTCATCTTCTGACTTTCATCATGTTCGAATGAGTGGAAACTCTTCAGATTAAACAAGTTAGATGTTCCCACCGCTAGTTAGAACAACTCTCTGTTACGTTTTGCAGCATAAAGAGACCGAGTAGACCTCGCTGCAGAAGAAACCTGCAGTTTATCAGATTTTAGAAAGCCGAACCACTTCCACACCGGCAAATTAGTCTTTCCTCTCTTATCAGTGAAGTCATCTCTTTCTCATCGCTTGTGAAACTTTGTTCAGTCACATTCCGACGGTCATGGGCACTCTTTTTGAAGAGAAAAACACGCGTTGGATTAGCCTAGCTTAGCCTGCTACCACGAATGCCTGCTGGACACAAGCGCTGCGTAATATTACGTCACCACGCATTTACGTTTTGTGTCGCACCTTTTTGTGTCCAGGTTGAAACTGAAGCAGCCGCTTCAACCCGAACAGAAAAAGAAAAGCATCAGAAACGCTGTAAATTCTTATCGAAATATTGAAAATATGCTTAAAATTCATATAATCTTTATTGAATAAAAGTATATGGCGAGATATATCGATATCGAATTATTGTCCAGCACTACAACCCAGATTAAAAAAAAGTTAATATTACAATTTTAAATTTAAAATGTTAATTAATCACAATAATACAATAACATTACGTCTTCTTGCATGGTCATCATTTCTGTGATGAGGTGTTTGAATCTCTCGCTCATCATTGATGTGGCAGAGCTTTAAATCTGATCCACGCCTTGTTGACAGTATCAGTTTTAGCTTTTTCATAAAGTGTTGCTAGAACTTTTTGGCTGAAGTGTTGATGTGATAGATGTCGTAGGCAACGAGGCTCAAGTCTTTAATCATATTTTTAAAGCCGGTGCATCAACAACATTCGGACGTAGATCCAGAGCTTTAAAAACTCCTACATCTTGTGTTGTTGCTTTGGACTGATCTGAATTACCTGATGAAGGTTGTTTAAATGCTGCTGTTATCACTCTTTGCAACAAGCTGCTAGAAGACATGTTCATATTCGGATAATGTTGTTTCAAGTGCGTTAAGTTAAACGTGTTGCCTGCTGCAGATCCAATCTCTGTGAAACAATGTCAACACTAGGGATGGGGCTGATCCGATCCAATATCCGTATCGGCCTCTGATACCAGCATAATTTACAGATTGAATTTTTTCGATCCAACCTGCCGATATTTCCGATCCATGTCTGTGTCTGATGAAACTTCACACGTTGGCTTCAAACTATGGAATGGTTTTCCTGAACGGAGGCGTATCTCATGAACCCAGAGTAATGAGACCCGCCTCACATTCGGGAAATCCATTTCATAGTTTGCAGCCAGCTACAACGTGCAGTAGCACTGTGGCTAACAGCAAGTCAACTTTTTATCGTAACATGTCTACTGTGTGGAAGTATAAAACACTAAACACCACAAGACATCAACGTGCAATGTCTGCAGAGCCTTACGCCCAAATTACACCACACGCGTTGCGGCTCCGCCCCGCTCCGGTCCGACCTCCGCAGCAAATACGCACCCATTATAATCAATGACAGAATTTACACTGGCTCCGCACGGTGGCGGCAAGATGCGGAGAGCGGACGGCAGTCCGTCAAAATTAGAAATTTTTCTATTTCTGCCGGACGCCGGAGCTGTGCGGAGTCAACTTTTGAAGATTACATCGCACCAACAGGAAAAGGAACGAGCACAACTTCCGTATTTACAAAATAAAATCACCACGGGCGGACTTAATCCTAGCTCTATACGGATTTATTTGTACAAAAATGCTTTCAAACTATCATTTATGACTACGCCTACAAACGCAATACAATAAATAAATAAATAAAGTATTTTATTCTGAAATGTAATACATCACTTCCTGTTGCTCAAACCATGTCCTGTCGCTCATTTACGAGAGAAGATCAAGGCAGCAGTCTCTACTGTTGTTCTCCTTCTTCCACCGAATGAATTGTTTTGTTCTGACTTACTTATTTATCACTTGATTTATCGCGCGATCCCGCAAATCCCGCGCATGCGTCTAGGAGCGGCGCATGCAGGCGGACCTGAGCTGAGCGGAGGTAGTGGAAATTGCAGTTTGAGACGCTCAGCTGCGACCTGCGGAGCGGAGCGGACCGTATGTAGTGTATTTTTGGGGTTAGCACCACATTAAACTGCGGTCAAGTTAGTTTTACGTTGGACATTCGAGTTCCTGGGCTTCAGCGGGACTCCACTCTCGCTGAACTGAAACACAGGCATCCCAACCCGGCCAGCGGTGTCCCTGTCTCAGTGGAGGGACAGGCTGAGAGCGGCTGACCGAAATCGGAGTGCCCGCCCCGGATTAAACAAGAAAAACACACCGCTGAAGCCACAGAGCTCACATGTTCACTGAGAAGTTGCTAAACGTCATCGTACTTAATGACCAACAGCTATCATTTGTAGAAAATGAAGGATTTCACAGCTTGATACTTGCAGCCAATATATAGTTTACCCCCCAAGAGATATCAGTACAACAGTAGACAATCATAAAAAAGCACATTAATTAAAAAAGACAAGAAAACTGTATAAAAAAACCCCGAAACAAACAGCTATGTAATGTACCGTTACACCACTACCTGTACCTCACCTGTAGCTCAGTCACGGAGTGCAGTAATGTCTCCACCGTGTCGCGGGTCCATTTTTGGTGCTCAGCTTTGTTTACATTCTTCTCAGAAGTAGAACTTCTTCTTCTGTGTTTTTTTTTTTTTTTTAAGGAGAGTTTACCACTCTGCGCATGTCGGTACTTCTGTTCTGAATAAAAGTCTGCTGCATGTAAATGCTCATCGTGAACGGATTGTGCCCATGTAAACGATACATTTGGATTATTTAATCCTAATACATTTTCAATCCGGTCAAATAATTTTATGCATGTAAACATATCTTCTGAGGGTTGTATGTTTGAAAACTCTAATGGACTTTCTTTCTTCTCAGTAAAAGTACAGAAACATTAAAAGCTGCAAGACTGGAAATAACAGCACGTTAGACAAACAGATTTGACAGAATCAATGTAAATCTACAATTTATTTTTCATATTTAATAATTTATTGAACTACAGTACATTGATTCAATAATGGTGCAACCCACAAAAAAAAAGTAAATGTTTTATTTTTATGCCACAGTAACGTCTGAAAAACATAAGCCCTGAAGAATACACTGCAGTTGGAAAAGCTGCACACTTTGTAAACACATCGTCCCAACTAATAAATCTATTGAAACTCTTGGTAAGAACAAAACATAAACTATATTATTTTGTTGTCTCGACTCATCTCATATCCTTGAGGAGTTTCATCTCTTCTCGTTCACGTTGTGAGAGACTCACACAGATCGTACTGGCCTGGCAGGTGGCTCGCCAGTATGGCCTTGTGTAACCCCCCATCCCCCCATCCTCCTTCCTTTCTTGTTCTCCTCTGTCATTTGTTTATCTAAGGTCCAGGTCATGTGATGTCATCACCTAGAACTGTCAGGTGAGGAAAGGAAAACAAGAGCGTGGAAGTTCTGCTCCAGCAGCACAAATCTAATCACCTCACAGAAACTAAACTGGATATGTGTTTATTTTATGGGTTTCACTACACACACTAAATTATTGCCCCCAGCTCCATGTCCAAAACATGTTTCCATATTTGTTTTCTTTTGATATTTACTGCAATGTTTTTAGACCACCTTGAGTCGCTGTGTTGTCTTTATTGAACATCATCGCCTGTCAGCCCAATTTTAAAGAGGGGACATGGCTTGAAAAACAACCACTGACTCTGTTTAGAAGTATTTGAAATGCTACCTTCTCAATAACAGGCGGCAATTTCACGCCAAGCCACGCCTACATTGACTGATGAAAACCGTACAAAAAATAATTCATTCGCTATAGCTGAATGTATTCTACGCCTCATTTCATTGTCAGACGTGAACAGATTTTTTGTAAGTTATACGGATTTTTCAAGACTACAAATGTAGAGAGAAAGAACTCAACTTCAAATTTATTTTACGTCTCAGAGTAAGCACATGCTAAGGTCACCTCCAGTGTTGCCAGGTCTCGCACAGTGTTTCCCCTAGTTAACTTGCCATTTCATTCATGAATTTTGTTGATGGGGGGACGGAGACATGTCTGAGCGCAGCTTGTACCAAATTTTTTTAGCAGGGGCTGGGGGCGTTTTTAGCTAGAGGGTCCTTATTTTGCACCGCTAGCTTAGTGCTATGTTAGTGGGGGGTGGAGCAAGTCCGGCTTGGTAGGCGGGGTGCTCAGTTCTGTTGACTGGGTGGGGCACCCTGCTTGTATAAAGGTAGGGGAAACACTGTCGCAATAGAAACAAGCAACCAGCTCTATGAAAACATGCCCAAAACTAGCCTAACTGGCAACCCACCACATTGTGTAAAACAGAGGCCGTTTTTAAACGGTAAAAATATATTTATTATGGCATTACACATAAACAACAGCAAAATTATGCTAAACACTTTGAATAACACTTTTAAGCTCTGATAAAAAAACATTTTGCATATGTAATTTTTTCTACATATTTTTTGAAACAAACCCTCCTGACATCTGCACATGAGTCAAGCTCCCTAGTGGTCGGCCACAGTATGAGTGTTTGGGGTTGGGCCCCCAGATGTGTTTGTATCACCAACTTGGGCGGGAGTGTCGGAAACGGGGTGTGGAAGGGACAAACTACCTACTACCACACGTCTTTTGCTTTATTGTGCGGAGCTGGGAGATAATCAACTAGCTCGCTGGTGCCCAGGGAACGAGGAAAAGATGAGTAGAGGGAAAACGCGACAGACAAAGCGAGTAGACCAGTGGTCAATTTGAGCCGGGTCCTGCCGGAACAAGATCTGGGAACTCTCTCATTTTGACCGCTCGCATCCGGTAACTCAAATCTCCGCTCCTAAAAGTCCAAAAGTCATTGCACATTTTTATTTTGATTATTAAAATTTTAAAAATTTCAACGAGAGACGAAGTTGCCCAGTCTGTGGAGTGGATGTTCAGGCCGCACCACGCTCCTGCCCAGCAGAGATGTCCTGCGGGGAGTGTCTTCAGCCACCTTCAGCTGTGCGCTCTGAGACAGTTGTTTTATGCACAGCGTCTCCAGACAGCTCTACAGGACACGTGCACAACTGCTGTGTCGGAACTCCTACATACATTACCGCGGTGCATAACATTTCAGACATAATAAATAAGCTTACAGTAAAAAAAAAAAAACCACACAACAAAAATAAAAAAACGAGAGAAATGTTTGTGTATTAACATCACGTATCAAAACAACGGCACTAATTTGTCAAAAATAACAGCGATCAAAATGTCAAAGACATTTATCTAAAATAAACTATTCTAGTATTCTGATATTTTGAAATCCTGTTTTCATGGGTTTCATGACCTGGAAGCCCAAATTATGTAAAAAATAAACAAATAAATACTTGAAATTGTTTAAATTATGGGCCCTGAATCTATCATCTATTACAGATTAACTTTTTGAATGGAATTATGGACGCTAAACAACTTTTCCATGAAATTCAATTTTTTTTGGGGAAAGGATCTGTACAAGTTAAAAAGCAGTGGACCCAAAATTGACCCTTGAGGGACCCCACAAATCAGAGGAACTGCTATAAAGGAGCATTCTCGTAAATAAACAGGAAATGCTGTACTCTCCAAATTTGACCTCAAATTTTGTCATTATACAAAATTTGCTGTTTTATTTAAATTATTATTTTTTTTTTTTGCAAACAGCGAGAAAGATATTGCCGGGTGATCCATCACTTAAGAGAATGGCTCTTGTCTGACAGTATCTATGTGATGGAGCACTTCATCCTGATGAGTCTTGGTAGCAAAATAATTAACACACTTTATTGAAACACTGCAGGTTCCTGGTGTGTGTTCAGCTTCACCCTTTGAGCTCTCAGCTCTGCAGAAAGTGTGCTGTTGCTTGTGGATCATGTACATCTGCAGAGAACAGTGAGAAAAGACACAGTACTGTAGGTGTGTTTCAGGTCTTTGGGCTTAGAGAACTGATCTTCAGCTTAAAGTGACTTCCTTTCTCAGCCGTGTCTCAGTTATGTCAGGAATCCTCAGCAGCCACTCCCAAAGCTGAGGTGTTACAGTACTGTTGACAAGAACGTGTGATCAAATGCATGCTTGTGTTCATTTTATTTTATTTTATTTTTTTTCTCTCTGGCATTTCGTTTTCCCTCTGCCTCACCAGAGAAAATTGTTGGCTTTAAAACCAGCCGGCCCAGTCAGTCCTGACTTTCAGAAGTCCTGCACAGGTTGTCTTTCTGCTGCCGTCGGCTCTTCAAAAATCACAGGAGGAGCTGGCATTGTCCCGCACAGACGTGAGCTTTTTAGAAATGAAGCGAGCATCACAAAACCCAAAGAGGCATGGAGCAGACCTCAGCTGTGTTCACGAGTAGTGCAACATGTTAAATGTGTGACTGATATAATACAATATTCAAAATAAATGAATGAACTCACTTTAGTGATTCTTTTTGTGGTTAACTTTACCTCGGTAATAAATCTGTTGTTTGATCCTGATCAGTAACTCTACTTTTCTTTCATGCTTTTCAGTTCAGTGTTGTCCTTTTTAATTTTTGTGAGGATATTATGATTAATGTCTAGAGAAGCACCTGTATATCGATTTGTGATTGGTACAGACCGACATTCAGGCTGACTAACCATTATCCATGGTCAGACCGTTAACACACATAAATCTTTTTTTTTTCTTTCTGTACATTGAGCGTTAAAAAGGTATACAAACTATAAAAACAAAGGCTGTTGTCTCCTGATGTATTGATATATATATATATA